>FIZU01055857.1:0-10735 GCA_900064475.1 Pseudococcus longispinus
TTTAATGATTACAATCGCTTGGTCATTTTTGCATTAATTAAATTGTGCATTTCATGATGCACAACTACACCACCTAATGCACCGATTTTTATCTTTTACCATTTATTGAGATAATGGCGCCATATTTTCTGCAAAAATTCAGTTAAAAAGTGTAAATACTGTAAAAATTTGTATTCGAATTGAAAAATATGAAATATCTAATTTAAGCTCCATTTCTTCCCCCCTGAAATCGAGTTATTTCGCCATTTTACCAATGTAAGGTGATTTTTTATCACCTCGGATGCGCCGTGGAACACCTAAGTAGGTAATTTAAACCTACTTTAAAATCAACTACACCCTCGTATCGACTTATAACTTGATCACGTATTTTATCGAATTCAATACCTCATCAATCCACCCTAAAATTGCAATTTCACTCGAACGAAAATCTCCCCAAACGCCGACGTAATCACTCTGATACAAAATACTTACAGTGGCAATATTCTTCCTACTTCTTATCCCAATTTACGGGCAATCGGGTTTTATTTCGTATCAATAGCTCTTTGGTCAGAAACTCGGCCTGTGAATAATTGCAACTCGAAATGCAGACCGAATAAAAGGGACTTAAGTGTCAAGAAAGCCGCACAAAGCTTTGAATAAACCGAACTTGCGGTTCTTTGTGCAATTAAAAGCCTTCAGCGTTAAAATTACAGCTCAACTGTCTGCAATTATGCCGTAATGGAGCCTACAGCCGCATCAAAGCTACGAAATAATATAATTTTACCATTAAACTTGCGCTTAAAATTTAGTAATGCAGTTATTTTTAACACAGATACCCATACGCCATTCCAATTCCCATATAAAATACCTATACGTTCGATTCGATTTACCTAATTTACTTTTTAGACCTGCAATCACCATTGTATCGTCGAATCGGCGAATTTTCCAGCACAGTAAAAAAAAGGGGTCAGCTTCGACTTGCATTTCCAACACAGGTACATTATACAATAAAGTATTCGCATTCTTCCAAAGAATACCAACCCAAGAGTTAATGAAATCCAAGAATGAAAAAAAAACACAAACAAATAAGCTCACGTATCGTCGATGAAAATATCCAACCAACGAAACACGATGAAATGCAAAATCGGATTAAAAATGCAACAATCTTTAACGGGCGTATTGTGCAAGCAAAAAAAAAGCATCGAGAACGATACACGATCCAACAAATCAGATTTATTTGTCGTGAGTACAGTAGATTCGGTTGTCAAAGGGAAAAAATGCGAGAAATTCAAAAAAATAAAAAAATGCAAAAAGGTACGTATAGTTTATTTAAAAGTTGAACGCTAAATGGGAATTTCATATATATGGGTATCTCAGTGATACTAAACCTAGTATCTGAGCAAATAACTAAGGGGTAAACGAAATAGACAACGTCGAACACCATCGCACTAAAATTTTCACCAGAAGTAATCTTTCAACGTGGATTTCGACGTAGCAATTCGACACAAACGAAAAATTTGACGAAATTGCTTATTTTGAAAATTGAACGACCGACCGAGAGAATTTTCCAGAAAATAACCGTACCAAATCATCGAGAAAAATTTCAAATGATAAAAAATTATCGAAAAGGCGAAGCAATGGCTCGAGAAAAAATTGCTCGGGTATTTTTCCCATTTCGACAGAACTACGAGTAGATACCTATTTAGAATTTGTGGGAAAATTTAATTAGCATAATGTTGAAAAATGCTACATCAGCATTCGTTCGCTCGCAACGCCTACGATTTTAAATATTAGAGACAAATATCGAAGAAATTCTTACGTCTGAACAAAGATAGGGTAAGAATTGGGAATTCAGAAATTTGTCGAGAAATTTTTGAAAATCGAGGCGACCAGGCCATAATATCGAGTCGTTTGTTTGTCGTACGCGAATGTGCGATGCTCCCTGCTCGACCCGTTGGAAAAAATATAGCGTAATTTTATTGGCTATTCAAAGAAGACAATATAACCCGAACGATGATCTCGAGCCATTTGAAATAAGATATCGAATTATAGATACCTCCATAAATTCCCGGCAGCATGTGAAAATCAAATCTCTTTCTGCGATATTAACAAAAAGAAAAGTAAATTTGAACCATTTCTATTACGTAGCGTTGTATTTGGATGAAATATGTTTACAGGTTGAAAGCATACAATGTAACTTGAAATGTTCATAAGATACCGAATAAACCGCTTTTAATACACAACACACAGCGCAGATATAGAGAGAGAAAGAGATAACGGCGCTGTATAGACTTCCGAAATATTGTTTTTGACCACGCTGAAAAAGGGTCTGAACTGGGAAAACGTCCAAGTTTTTCAATTTATCAAATTGTGCTCTATTAGTTAAACAATGCAGATACCTTACAGAAAACCCAACATCCACAACACAAAACTATCTAAATACACGATATTTTTCACGAGAACCGAACCCATAGGTACCCTTTGCCATCGGTATATATTACAGTTATTCGGACCGCTCTTTCGAACGGCATTAATCTGGTCTGGATGCATCGTTCTGTTGGTGACAAGAAAAACAACTTATTAAGAAACTTCCCAACGAACCTTCAAAGTACATACGAAAACAAGCCAGACGATTTTTTGTTCCCTCGGTGCTGCAAAAGTACTCTAGATGCTTTAGTTTTATACCTATCTTTTTTTTCTCATTTCTTTTATCTTTTTTTTCTTCTTTTCCTCTCATTTCATTATTACACTTAAAGTTATTTACTTTTTTTTCTCGTTCGGTTTGCAAACAGTAGAATGGACGGAATTCGATAAATACACAACACTTTATTAAGGGCTAGCTAATGTTATAAATTTAACTACCACTGATCTCGACTCTGTAAGTATTACGTTTTCAACATTTCCAAACGATGGATAGAGAGAGGGAGCTGGAGGATAGGAAAAAAGTAGAACATTCCTGTCACCTGATTTACTATATTAAATTATCTGACAATCATTTTTCATCGAAGGGTAAATTAAATCGGCACCCTTTTTGGCGGCATTTGTAAAACTCTGTCACGCTTTTTCCGTTTTCTCGGTGAGCAATGGGAAGAACGCAAATCAATTTATTTCTGCAAATCCGCGTTTCGCGGAAATACCATCCGCACGGGGGCATCCGTTTTAAACTAGAACACGTACCTTCGCAGCCATATATCACGGTTTTCTTACTCAACCCAAAGGTAAATATTAATAATGCCTGGTACAATAAAAATCAACCAGAAATTATACTACTATACGTTGGAATTCAGTTCTCATCTCCCTTCGATATTTTTCAAATTAGGATTTTACGCGAGATTGAACAAAATTAAAATCGCAGATGACTTTTCAGCGAAATGACAAGCTGCTTTTTTTTTCATCCTTTTTTTGCGAAACGAGACCGGTGTCGTGAGAGTTATATCAGCTTAACACGTTTTTAAAACGCGTTCGCTATACAAATGAATGCTTTTCAAATTAAACTCCGACGCGAAATTTCGCCGCAGTATCGCGAGACGAGCCAGCGTTGCGAAGTTATTTTTTACCTTCGACTTGACATAGGTAGATATCTACCTACGTTTTGTACGGAATCGATGAATTTTATACGTCTGCACTTGGGTAGATGTGTATCGGTTTGACATATTTAAATACGAGGGTAGTTAATTGATATCTAGTCGAATTAATGTCAATTTTTGCATGAAATGATCGTCTGACTCGAAAAATGGGAACAATTTTCAGTACAAAGTTTTACATGCTTATTCATCAAAAGGTATCAAATTTTAGTTTTTTTTTGATGGACCTAGAACAATTTTTTTCGAATTAGTACTCCAGTCTTTCATGTCAGTTCAACACAATTCATACAGTATGTGTCATTTTGACATTTTTGCTGTACAGGGTGTTCCGGTAGTAATGCACCGCCTTCAACCCCGAGATGCAGCAATCTGAACTACATAAGTGTATGCATGTTTGCCACTCTCAGGATTTCAAGAGGCAAAACTATGCTTTAGTCATGGTAGATGTTTCAAAACGTTGTAACTCCACCGATAATATACATAGGTAAATTTTTTGACTCTAAAACTGAAAGGCCTACAATGATTTGAAAATTTGTAAGCTTCATAACTCCTTCAATTTTCAAGTTATGCAAAATTTTGTTGGAGTTATTTCTTGTTGAGCTTTTTGAGCTCTACAAAATGAACTAATAATTTTTTGTTCAACTCCAAAATTGAAAACATGAGAGACCATTTCGAAAAAAATTCAATTTTGAGAAAATAATGCCATTTTTTATCATTTTAATGGTTGTGGTTCCTTCTGTTTTAAAGTTATGCTCAAAATTATTAGCTCATTTTATAGAGCTGAAAAAGCTCAACAAAAAAAACTCTTATTAAATTTTGCATAACTTAAAAATTGCAGGAGTAATGAAGTCTATACTAAAAGAGCTACAATGATTTTAAAAACTTGTAAGCTTCATAACTCCTTAAATTTACAAGTTGAACAAAATTTTGTAAGGGCCATTTTTTGTCGAGCTTTTTGAGCTTTATAAATTCAGCTAATAATTTTTCAGCATAACTCTAAAATTGAAGGAGCTACAATCATTAAAAAGATAAAGTGTCATATTTTCTTGAAATTCATTTTTTTTTTAATTTTCAAAATGCTCTCTCATGTTTTCAATTTTGGAGCTGGGCAAAAAATTGTCAGCTCATTTGGTAGCGCTCAAAAAACTCAACACAAAAAAGATTCTTACAAAATTTTGCATAATTTGAAAATTGAAGAAGTTATGAAGCTTACAAATTTTTAAATCATTGTCACTCCTTCAAGTCTGGAGTTAGGCAAAACATGAATGCAACTTATTTTTTAAATCTTTTCAAAAAAAAAAATGTCTATCTATATAATCAGCGGAGTTACGACGTTTTGAAACACCCACCTCTGCTCCGTCAAATTGTATGGTAGGCAAACATACACACACCTTTGTAGGTTGGGTAGCTGCATCTCTGGTTTGAAGGCGGTGCACTACTACTGGAACACTCTGTATGCAAAATAAAACTTTGCACTCGTGAGTCATTTTGACAAAGGGTCTGGGTCATTCTATGTCAATTCAGCCAAGTTTTTCACTTGGGTCTTTCAATTTTGCTCAATTTTTTTTACGCGCTTCTCCTTCTCCTAACCCAACAGTAAGAAAACAATCATTGTTTCCACCCTAACCCTCCATTTGGAGGCCCAACATTTGTGAAGTTTATGTCAAGATTAGTAATAAGTACCGAGCGAAAATCAAAAGACGGGGTTTCAAAGAACAGTGGAAGGATATTTAAAATCATCCATAAAAGTTCTAAAAATTCAAAGTTCAACTTTTTGGAAAATGTTCACAACTTTCAAGAATACTAAAAATTCCAAGGCTACAATTACAAAACGTTGAAAAAATTTCTATGAAGATATATTTTTATATTACGTTTAAATATTGAGTTTCTGTTGTGAGATTTTGAAAATCCATGGGGGGCAAGACGCCCCAAATTTTTGGCTCAAATTTTAAAAATCCCCAAATCACATGTAGCATATCGTTTGTTATATTATTGATGGCGCTGAGTTCGAATATTACTTTGGTTTTTTGATACGACCCTTCCAATGCCCCCCACAAACGCTCAAATTTTGAAAAAATAAGACAAAATCAAAAAAGTTGTTTGACATATGGTTTGTTATGTTTTTGATAGCGCTGAGTTCGAATACCCACTTACTTTTTCAGTTAGATGTTCCTAAAACTTCATACAAGTCCTTAAATCTAAAAATTATTTAGAAAATGGTGTTTGAAGACTATTAGGAGGCTTCAGGAAGATCCTATTGAAAAAGCAAATTACACCCGCACATTAGTGTCATTTTAACAAGCAAATTTGACACAAGTGCCATTCGAACGCCTTACCACAAGTCGCAATATAAGTCAATTTTAAACAAAAAATTTTCAACATTGAATGACGTAACAATTTTTAGTTGCCTTTAAAAAAAATTTGTAACACAATAGAACATTTTTCGATGCAATGTGCCAAATTTTTATTGAAACAGAAGAATGTGATAAGGAAAACTCCTAAAAACATATTCATGATTTAATGCTTTCCTTTTTGAAGAAAAACTTGCTGGTTTTTTTTATTTCAAAAAAACACAATCAAGATTTCAAAGCTACTGATGGAATTTCGAGAAAGTTTTGAGGCACTTAATGCCCATTCTTTATTTAAAACTCGAATAACGTGTTTTTCTAAAACATACTTTCCAACATTCTTGGGAATTTTGGCGCTGTCATTTTTCAGACGAATTCGTGAACTTGACCATTAAAAAAATTATAATCTTAACGCCCTCGAATTTCAAAATAAGCAAACATGACCTAAAAAAAGCTTTATTGTTTGTCATAAATAAACCCGATGAAATGAGTAAAATACTTCGATTATCATTTTTATAGGTCATTTGATCTTTTTTTAAGGATATATATTTATAATTCATCATCCTTGTTCATTAAGTTCTAATGTGTGGATTTTGTAAAAAAAAAAAAAAAAAATTTATATTTTTTCGACCTTTCAATTATGCCCAAATAATAAATACCGTATTGCGGTTTTTCCGGGCCGTTAAAGGGGAAAGACGAACGATTGCCAATTTTCTCCACACAATGCTGGGCCTAGGAAAATAAAAATTTGTTTAATCTTATTAATATAAGCAATAAATCGCGACATTATTAGGCTATTATGGGTAATTCTTCCACGGCGGGAGATAAATAATAGAGATTGCTTTTAGTTTCGAATTTTCCCTCTGTATAATTCACGCTATTATCGTAAATTACAATTGGGGTGACTTTCACAAGCATGCAGTGTGACACTTCGAATGATTTCGTAAAAGTCAAAATAAATAGAAGTTTTCGTTCTCATCGCGAAATCGATAACATTTAACTTACGGTGCGTATACAAGTACAATACACGAGTACAATGCGAAATACGTATAAACTCGAAACAGAATGCATTTTCGGTACGTATCTATCTGACAGACGTCGCGGCATTTTCGTCTCGCTGCAGCAACTCGCAGATTTTAAATGTCATAAAACGCCCGAAATTATTTATCTTTGTTTTATTCCAGTGATAAAAATGAAATACAAAAAAATTACAGATAACAAGCCCACAAAAACGGAAATAAAAACAAAATGCATTCGTTGATTTCTCAAAGAGATTTCAACTTCAATCGTTTCTTAAGTAGTCAACTACCAAACTCTTTTTAAATTTCTCCCAAGACACTTCTAACGGTAAACTTTTATCTGCGATACCGAAATAGAGGGTGTACGCTGAAGTAGCTTTTTAAAAGGGATCGACCCTTAAATACGAAGGGAAGCGAGTTACTAAGACGCAATGACAGGCGACGACTGTATAGTTGACCCTTGGCGCCCAATTTTTTCGAAACTATATCCTCTCGCCTTCAAAATGTAATTGGGGAAAGAACCATATACAATTCATCTCGAATGCATCTATTTCTGCTTTAGCTCGCGCAGTGTTGCTATCGCGTTAACGTCGTCGACGTCGATTCAACGCGCAAAAATTCTTTCATTCCAAGTTTTTTTTTCATATTCTTTCTTATATAGGGAATTATTTACGTGTATTTTTTTCATTTCTTCAATTTAAGAAAATTTTTCGTACTCGATGTACTTTGAAAATCCATTAAATTAAATCAATTTCATAATTAAAATTTAAAACGAATTTTCCAAATGGCACACTCGATTCAATTGAACCTCGTATATAACCAATCGCAATACTAAAGATGCAATTTTCGTTCCGTAGACCTATATTTCCTCAATATAAACGAATGATTAACATACTTTTGTGCTCTTCTCTGGGTAAAGATGATCAAAAGGAATACTCCGAGGTATACAGTAAGTAAATTTCCCTACATCTATTGATTATTCAGCCTATGAAGTCTTACACAATTACCAAATGCAAAAAATTAATCGAATTTAATTAAATTATCAAACCGGAATTCTATTCGTCGAATTTCACGCGAATGAACGTGTATTATTCGGGTACCTATGAATAGGTAACCAACTACACATTACTTCATAATTACACGGATGGTGAATTCCATTTACCAAGTTGCTATTCATCTAGTCGTCAATGGTAAACGATTTTGGTAACTAGAACGTACCATTGGTTTAGCTCAAAAGTATACCTACATATGTGTGAATTTGGGTCATCGTCAAAAATTCACATTTTTTATTTTTAAATTTGAAAACAGAATACAATGCATTTTCTCGTGCAAGCCTTTGTAGCCCTAGTCCAATTTTTCAATTCTCTATATTCCCATATAAACTGATAAATAATTTTATACTTATATTCTCTATACAAGGTGTTTCACTAGGAGTGCAACGCCTTCAAACCAGGGATGCAGCAACCTAAACCACATGATTGTGCATGTTTGCCGATCCCAAGATTTGAAAGGCAGTAATTTTTTTCTGAAACGTCTGAACTATGCGAATAATACCAATAGATGAACAGTTTTCTTTTTATCAATTCCTCATAGTACTTTTCAAGCTTTACAAAATAACATATATTCACATTTTGCCTAACCCTAAAATTGAAGGAGCTACAATGATTTGAAAGTTCGTATGTTTTACAACTTTTTTGATTTTCAAGTAATGCAAAAATTTGTGGGATCCATTTTTAGCATAGGATATGCTTTAGCGATGATCAAACCTGTAATAAACATAGCAAAATTTTGTGGCGCTGACTCTCAGACATTTTGGACTTACAAAAATTTTCAGATTTCTACTGATTTTTTGGACTTGAAAAATTTTAGAGAAGTTCTAAAACAAACTTAAAACAAATTGTCTATCTGTAATATCAGCGAAGTTACAAAGTTTTGAAAACCCCTACGTTTAGTGCATAACGTTACCCCTTCAAATCTTTGTGGTTGGCAAACATACATACAGTTATGTTGTTTGGGTAGCTGTATTTCTGATTTGAAGGCAGTGCACTCCTTTCAGAACACCCTGTATGATCAAGTTTTGTAAGTATAGGCATTTATCAAACAGATAATTCCAAATTGAAAAACCCGAAGAGCTAAAATATATAATTTTCAATTTTTTGCTTTAAAAAAAATCAAAATATAGTTTCAACGATGCGATGCGATGTTGCTAAGCTATTGTACCATATGCCTCATCACGTCGTACTTTCCTTTTCACATTATCGATACGATATTTCCTATTTCATTTCCATACAAAACGCCACCGCCATCGCCATTTTCGATACCCAGATATCCACACATTGTCTATCAACGCGCGAATGAAAATAAATGAACGTTAAAATCGATCGCCGGAGATGTCAAGAACGACGCCAATCGCCTATTAACAAAATTTCAATAATCACTGGTCACTCGGACAGCTCGAAAAGTATTTCAACACCGTATACGCGTACGCTTTAAAACATTAATCTTATTATATTAGCATTATGTACACGGTCAAAAGTCAAAATTACACCGAAAGTTGACGCTAAACGACACTTCAGTTTCCACTTACAACATTCATCGTATTCTCCAATTTAAAACAACTCGTAGTCGCCGAAATTGAACTTTGGAAACGAAAAGCTGCTGCTAATCAATGCTAAACAGTGTCTCACAACATTCCGCCCAAAAATTATACACAGCGAACCTTTTAAACTATACAGACGACGTTTTCGGCGACGAAGCATTATGCATCGGGAGATGAATACCTAAATGATAAACTTTATACTAGCGAAATAAGAATGAAGCCAGACACCGACGACGAAGACGACGAATCAGTACGAACCATTGAAATTTACCCCTATCATCTTTTTCGTATAAAACGTGAATCACCAAGTTAACGAATAACGCGTTTGTCGTTATAAATTAGCTAGCTCTTTTATTATACGTGAGGTAAAATGTCGCGTCAGCCAACGCCTGAGTCGCATAATAAAAAGATGTTTGAAAATCGCTTTCAATTATTTGCACAGGTGGGTTGGTGTCTAGGTGTAGTAGGTATCTATACCTACCTAATGTTGGAAATGTACCAGAAGTGTTTGGGTTAAAGATGGGACATCGAAATGTGTTTGAAATTCGATATTGATGATATCCTGCACTTTTTTGATATCGAAAATCGAAGAATTTGACAAATAATAAATAAGGGATATCAAAAAGTTGAAAAAAGGATACAAATTGATCTTCAGTATCAAAAAAATTGACTACATACTTAGATATATTTTGCAAAGTGCAGTGCTTCAAAATTGGCATGATCCTTCAATTTAAATATTTAAGAAGATATTTTCACCCCATCCTCCGAAGTCCGAACACAGATTTTTTTTCAAAATGCATAACTAGACACTTCTTGCGGAGGAATGCCTTCTCTTAAAGGTAGAGAAAATGTGAAAAATAGCTTTGAATAAGTGTTATGATTTTTTTGAGAATTTCTACAATATTCGTCCGGCCGTTTATTGAAATTTTGTGGCGCCATTATCTCAATAATAGTAAAAGATAAAAATTTGAAATTCACAGTGAAGGTGCATTAGGTGGTGTAGTTGTGTATCGTGAAATGCACAATTTAATTAATGCAAAAATGACCAAGCGATTGTAACTATTAAAAATAGTAGCTTTGAGGTTTGGGAAAAGAGAGGAAGCTAAGAAGTTGTCAAACCAGTTTTTGGTGAGTTGGTGTTGTTTGACTGGTTCTGGGTAAGTTGTTGAATTCGTTTGGGTTCGGATTGTGTCGGGTCCCGTCGTT
>FIZU01055867.1:0-12075 GCA_900064475.1 Pseudococcus longispinus
AATTTCTCATTAAAAAAATATATTAGTCGGCAAATTTATCCTTCAACCCCCCTGATTTTTGATCAAGTTTCGTCTCTGCTAAAAATCGTCCGTATAAATTTCCATTTCGCAGATCAACCGGGCAAAAAGATAAGAAATCGAACACCAGACATATTAATTGTCTGGAATATGGAAGAAGACATGATCTTAGGTTGGAGTTTTGTGCAAAAGTTGCGCGGGTCAATCGATTATGAAAATTGTGAATTCATCTACATTGATCAAAAGTTGAAAAAAACATGTGTCATACCGTTTCGACACACAAACCATATCAGCAAACGCAACATCGACGAGTTACTATCTGTTGTGAAAAATAGAAAAATTTGAGTACAGAGAGATTACTGTAAACGCTCTATCTTCCATTAATGTTGAGATAGATCACGATGATGTAGGAGACCCGAGACTGTATACGAAACATGTTTTGATTTGTTATTCTTAATTCTAATTTTTCCGTATCCGCGGCTACATGTTGTATTTTGGTATTTAGCCAATCGACGTTAACGTCGCTAGATCGGATGACTTTGTACAGTTTTTACGTTTTCTACGTCGATTACGGACTTTCGTTCTCATGACCTGAGACTACTTACAAGATCCAAGACTGTATACGAAACGTAATTTCATTATTTTTTTGTCGATACTTACTAATTTTTTCGTTTCCGCGGCAACATGTTGTATTTTGGTACTCAGCCAATCGACGTTAACGTCGTTAGATCGGATGACTTTGTACAGTTCTTACATTATGTCGATTATGGACTTTCGTTCTTATTTTATTACGTCATCGTTTCCAATCATTCGATCATAACGTCGCGTCAATAGATCAGTTTCAACTTATGACGATTTCAGCCTAAGTTCATTTTTGTTTTATTTTTGTACGCTAATCCGAGTATACGCTTTTTATTTTCATAAATTATGATTGGCAATTTTTGATTTTTTATGGTACGATAAGGATAAAATGAGTTTATTTGAACAATCTGTACTTCATTATTGTCCTTTTTTTTGGGGGGAAATTATAAAAAATGAAAAACTTTGGATCATTAAAATAGGACGTAGTGCTTATTGAAGGCAAATATCGAGAAAATTCCTTTTTTTGATAATTATTGATAACTGGAAGGTACCACAAGGATCCACAGGGTTATAAAATTGGAACGATAATGTTAAAATGGTCTCTGTTTCATTTTGGTACCAATTTTTTTTTATTAGGAAGTACGGTTCAGGCGTGTTTCTTTACCTATTATGTTTACATATTAAATCGCTGTCGATTTAAATTTTCTTAAGTTTGTGAATTTTTTAAATTAGAGAAGTTTACTGTTCATTTCATTTCTCGTATAAGAGAGATTACTACCATTAATGAGACAACGGAATTTATGTTTTTGTGGAGATTTGTTTTATTTTAATTCCTGTTAAATTTAAGACTTGTTTACTTATACATATATTCGTATTTGAGCAAATAATGAGTATTCCTCAATTTTGTTGGTATCTGATCAATAATTTTTCAAAATTTCGAAAGAAAAATTGACAAATCGATAGCGGCTGAAAGTCTAAACAATATCAAAAACTGCAATCTCACATTCGTAATTCCAAAACACTTGATAAACATGTTCATCGTTCTCAACTGACAAAATTTCCCCCTTTTTACATCCATTTAAAAGCGTAAATCAAAAAGGAAGACCAACGTTAGCAAAATAATAGACGACCATAAAGTCGAAACCAAAATGTAACACTCTCGATTAATCATTTAAAATATTAACGTCCGACAGACGGAACGACTGGCAGGACGCGGCCTAAACACCCCTTAATTACGCGCGGTAGATAGGTAAATAAAGCGCGAGAAACCGACGAGAAAAGATGATTACTCGAGAAATGTTTAAAGAACCGGAAAATTTCTCGCAGTGTTGTATCCGATGAAATGGAAAATAAATTTGCTTTTTTTCCGTCTAGTAAAAAGTAACTACCGGGTCGAAGGTCCATTAAAAAGAACCTGGACGTAAGTGCTTCCATCGAGGGGGGAATTTCCTCGCAGCCGAGGAAGCATCGCGTCTGGTGGTAGTTGCTTCGTACGTACGCCATTAAAGAAAACACCACGAGCACGTTATGCTCGCCGAAAAATATTCCAACGCGTACCATACATATCGATTTCGATTTAAGGGGCCTTAAAAGCAATCTATCACCGTGTCAAAGTTTCATCAAATCGATATCACTTCAAATGTCGCGCGCGTTCAACTTTGTACCACAGTCTCGTCGTCGCTCGTCGCGAACCTTTGTTACAATTTTTTGAAAATTTTTCCCCCATCAAATCGAGTTATCTCTCAATTGAACGAAAACGTTGGCGTTTTTTTTCTCTCTACCTCTAGAATTCTAACAAACACACGTTTCAATCAAAACACGCTGGCTTATTTACGAAAAAAATTGCGTATCGTTCGTATACCGAATTAATTTTCATTTTATACGCGTCATTTGAGATACACAACGGTGCTCGCTCCGTTTTCATAGATCTGACTGGAGAGGCGTTACGATTCCATTAAAACTACCATAACCTCTTTCAAACTTGCCACGACGACGATGGTTCGGGCCCAATGAAAATATACACCTACAACGAATACGATGGCCAGAGGAAGGGGGAGGACAGCCAAAGGATACGGTACGGATAGCAAATATATACTTAGTATAATGTACTTATTGTTGGCAAAAACTTTCATATTAAATCTACTTTAGCATATGTTTTCACCGTTAATATTGGAAAAAAGAAAGAAAAGCTCGGAGACATTTTTTCGAGCCGAAGCAGCGGCTGCGTCGCACGTCGTATATACGTCGCGTGCGGCGGCCGAGGCTGCGACCGCACTGACGCGACGTTTTAAGTGAATAAAAAGCCGCCGGATTTTACTTGACAGCTTTCAAACGCAATATAAATTTACTAAAATGAACGAAAAAGTATAAAGACGATGCGAAATTGTACACAATGGGTTATCGCATCGGTGCAGAACGTTTTTAAAAGCGATAATGTTTATTTGGAGCGAACACACCGCACTGCCGCTCCTTCCCACCCTGCTATATTCGTATAGTCGTCGGTCTATACCCGCACAAACGCCTAATGGAAGAAGGAAAAGGGCTTTTTTTAACATCTACATATACATTCCCCACGTCGTATGCAGTGTGTGCCGAAAGTTCTGCCAGGTAACTGAAAATTGAGTACATTCTTTCTGCCTATACGAGTGCCTAGGTTTGATTATAAAAATGTCAGCATTCAAAAATTCAATTTTATAATTGGTTGAAGGTAGAGTGAACAGGTTAAATGATCAAAATCCTCAAGACACACATGCTTATAGAACCTCCACTAAATCAATATGCTGAAAAAAGGCTTGTAATACCAATTTGAGATGAAATCACAAAAGTGTCCAAAAATCAAATTTTTCAGAGTAAAAGGAAATGAGAGAGAGCTGAGAAGTTGAAAGCTCCCAAAAGGCACATCAAAAATTTGCACAAAAATTAAATGGCTTCCAAGGCTCCTGAAAAAAAATGCACATTTATCAATTTTTAGGAACAAACTTTGTAGGGAGTTTCAAGAAAATTTAAGATTTTTTCAAAATTATGTAAGACTTTCAGCTTTTTTAGCTTGGTACTTCTAAAGATTATAACCCCCCCCCCCCACTTGAAAAGGAAAATTATTCCGATTTTTCAAGTCCAGAAAGTCTAAAATAGCCTGACAAAATTTCTAAAAGCCAGCATGATTTCTGAAAAATTTCAAATCAAAAAAGTCTCAAGTGTTCGTGTGACAAAATTTCTGAAAATCAGAATGATCTCGGAAATTTTCTAACCAAAAAGTGAATGAAAATTTGAAAATGTTTTCAATTCCAAAAAAGTCTGACAAAAAATGTCTAAAAATTAGCGAGTTGAAAAAAGTCTCATAAAATGTTTAAAAATCAACGTTAGGTGAAAAACTGTCTGAAAATATTCTGATTTGAATTTTTCTTGAAATGTTCAAAGTCCATAAATTTGAAATTTTCAAAGTCTGAAAAATCATTTGAATTCTTGAAAATTTTCCGAATCCATGAAGTCTGCCTGACAAAATGCCGAAAAGTTACCCTGATTTCTAAAATTTTCCAAGTTCTGAAGGTCTGAATTGTTTGTCTGACAAACTGTTTAAAAGTCAACACTATCTCTAAAATTTTCCAAATTCAAAAAGTCAGTGAAAATATAAAAATTCTTCCAGGTGCAAAAAAGTTTGACAAAACGTCTGAATTCCAAAACGTTCAGGGTCTAACAAACTGTCTTAAAACAGCGTGATCTAGTCTGAAATTTTCCAAGACCAAAAATTTATTTGAAATCTCAAAAATTTTCCAAATTCATCGTCAGGAAAAACTTTCGGAATGAATTGACAAAACAAGATAACAATTCCATTCGATTTTTTCACTGCAAATGATAAATCACTGAACGAATGAATGTGTAATGAATTTCGAACGAAAAATGCGAGACTTTTGAGCCAAATGCATGACTTTTTCAGCACTTTTTCGATTTCAAGCACCACTCTGTCAAATGGGAGAAATTTCTTACTACTTTTAGCACCTGTTGGACACCTTGTTTCAGAATTTTCAGCAAAAATAAATTCATATTTCATCCTCATAAATGCATACTTGTCTTTACCCATACCCATAGACATCACAAATCAAGTGATCAGCCTGCAGCCCAGGATTTTGGGAACTTGTTCTTATATTATAAGATTGAAATTTCCAACCCCCCTGTAAAACTAATTTCTCCTTTTTCATTGAAAGATTTCCGCCGAAAAAAAGGGACTTTTCGAGCACCTTGTATAATTGTATCTATACGGCAACGAATAACACATCAACAAAACACGTAGGTATACATTTAATCCGTCTTTGTTTTATTCGTTTTTGTCAAACCGTACTCTATATACTCGTACCTCGACCCAGTCAAAATACCCTTCCCAGTACCACCTTTTCAAAGCTCAAAAGCCCGTACGCAATTATATCGCCGTCGACCAAATATTTATCGTTTTAGTACATATAGCTAGGTATATACTGGTATAGTACAGCACACGTAGGATAAAAACAACCAAATGGAAACATTGTGCGTTGGAAGAAAATCCGAATCCAACCCCAGACAATTGGCAAACACACCGAGCCGAGATTTTTCCATCGTGCAACAATAAACTTCGCATACGTATACGACCTTATCCAAATAATTAATTTCAAACTAAACAAGAAGCTCGCACCAACTCTAACGCAATTCTACAGCACCGTGAACGATCCCCTTATCCTGGCGATGGCATGGCGTATTGCTCGTCTCACCGTCGGTTTCCTCCATTACACCCCATTGACGTGAAACTGGTGCTGGTACAGAGCGACTCGAGTCAAGGTACAAATACGACGATATGTCGCCGGCTTATTTAATTTTACAAGTACGCCGGTTATGTTTGTATTTCCGCTTCGTTTGCAAGATAAACGCCTCCGCCATACGCCCAGCTCGCATATACCGTCGAACAACTTCACCGAAATCTATTCGCTTATATAATTTTCAAAAAGGGGAAAAATTTTCTTCGCTATAAAGCGAACACACGGTTCGTGTTGCGAGGAAATAAGCTGCGAGTTTTCTTTAACTCTTGTGTTTTTCGCACGCGTAGCTTTCCGTGTATAGCTAAGCATATACCGTAGCGTATATTTTATGAGGGAGACGTGGACAAAGCGAGGCGAGCCGAACATCGAATATTTCTCTTTCTCGTCTCGAGTATTTGTCAAAGTAACGTATGCCAAAGCTTTGACTTTTAAAACCGTATACAAATAACGAGAAACTTTCAAAGTATTCGATCAAAAGCGGCCTAATGCCACGTTAGAAGTGATCTTTTTACCCAGATAAAAGTAAATGAATATCTCACTAGGGGTTGATCATCGCGTAAAGGCCTGCGAAAGCCCGACAAATGAGAATTCTCAACAGTAAACCTTCGTTTCGCGACTCAGAATGCAAAATTTACAGTTTTTCCTAGGCAACGTATTTCACGAATTTCGTCGCTGAAAAACGACGCCACTTTCTTCGGCAATTCCCTTATCAAATATACATGGTACATCCAACGAAATTAAAGTATAAGTATATTCGAAATTGGGGAAGGGGTGCGTATTCAACCTTTTGGATGAAATTTAGTTTTCGAATGGGTATAAGGAGAATGAAAAAATTGGAAAAATTGAAAATACATTTCGGACATGAACGAGTTTCTATTTCATTTGGCCCTTTTGTGCCCAGGAGAGATCTGATGAATGAAATTTAAAATATTTCATTCAATTATGTGAACTGAAGTCGAGTGGTGCACAAGTTCATTTTCATCAGTGAAAATTGAAATTTGACACTAAACTAGAGAGTAGAGACTTTCGAAGTTACATGAAAAATTGAACAACTTCGAACCTCAATCAATTGGCGCCAAAATACGAAACTTTTTTGTAGGGTCAATACGCCAAATGGCCCACTTACAGAAAAAAATATGATGATTTTTCAAAGATGAAGGAAGGTAGTCAGAAAAATCAGGGGATTATCATCTCTTGCCATTCCTTCTCTCAAGAAGAAATAAACCATTCCATTTTGAAAAAATTAACTAACCTAGTTCTTTCCCCGAACCCTTCGTATAAATATTATTAAAATGAGCCAAAACCCAATCAAAATTGTCCAAAAGAGCATTAAAATTGTTTTCAATGTTCGTAATGATTTTCACTGCGTCTAACGAATTTTTTTTTTCAAAAATCTATACTTTTTCACTGTGCCCTTTTTTATTACTCAACACAAAACTTTTTGAAATGTTATCAAAACTCAAGACAATTTGCTATTTTCTTCGATACTGAATAAGACTTTAAGTTTTTTCGATTTTTTAACTGCTTTTTATTGAAATTTAGACAAAAATCACCTCGTCAATGAACCTTGAGCACTGAAATCAAAACCTCGAAGGGAGCCATACCACGATATGGAGCACGAATACATGTTTAAATATTGAAAAAATGTTATCTAATAGGAAAATAATTCTCTCAACAGTTGGTTTGAAAAAAAAAACCGAAACAAAACAAAGCTAACACACAAACAAACACCACTATCGCCCCCAACCAACCCTTTATCATATCTGTGGCGCCGACGTCGAGTTACCTACATAATCGCATCACGAAATACAGCATAGCAGCAGCTTTATAGACACAGAAGCCAGCAAGTGTTAAGAAGAAAACTTCGGGGAAAAAAATCACCAAAGCGCAGAAACCATAAAAATCGCATTTATATAAAACGCGAGGGCACGGGTAGCGGTGACGGTATCGTACACACAACAAATACCTACGCCAAAACATTAGTATTTGAACATGTAATTTCGATAAATCAATTCGACCCGCGCCGCGCCTCCCCGCCAGCCCGAGCTTTACACCGCGCTCCGCACTAATACACAGAAAACACCATTTAAAAGCCATCTAAAACTAACACCCCGAGCTCGACAGATTTTCGTTCAAGCTTCGTATACTTTACAACTTTTACCCATCGGTAGGGCAATGAGACGAGGACGGGGAGAAGGGGTCGCGGATGGGCCCGTCAGGCGTACATATTTCAATATACGGAAATTATAGAACGCGTAATGGAGCGTAATTCCAATCCATAGCGGGCTAAAGGAATCGGGCTAGAAAAATCCATCATACAGTCATACACACGTATATGGTTCACCGCGCGCCTCATGGCATCGCCGTTCCAACACACACTCGGTGGCAGTCTCAGCAAAACTTTAAACTCTCATTCGATCGACTTTTGATCCGAAGGCTAAAAGTTTTCGTACACAGTTGAGCGCATCGTGCTCCTTAATGATTTATCTGCCACCGTAGGTGAGTATAGCAACTGGTATTCCATATTCCCACCGTACGAAGAGCTTTTGTTATATACCAACTTGTTCTACGAAGCGACGTGTAGCAAAAGATACAAGCAGAGAGGTAACTGAGTCTTCAAAATAGGGTCAGAGGGAGAGAAGGAGGTAAAAATGATGCATTTTATTACGAAACCAAGATTTTTTGTGCTGAACGTGGGTTGTTTGAAAATGTTTTAGGGTAATTACTACAGCAAAGATTTTTAAGACGTGAAAATTTTGAAATATGGCTATTTTTTATGAGTTCAACTTAGCTCAAAAAACTTTTAAAAATTAAAATTTGACCAAAAATTTTCAAAATTTGCAAAAATAATCGGAAAATGACAAAATTGCTCTAAGAAATCTAAAATATGCAAAATAAAACGAAGCTCATTTTACAGGAAATATTATGAATCGGAAAAATAAATAAAATATCTACCTAAATATGCCCAAAATCGTCTTCAACGCACAAAGAAATATGCACCTGCCTTCTTTGCTTGGATGACCCATTTACAAATTCGATGGATTGGGAGCGGGGGGGGGCATTTTGACTGCAAAAATTTGGGAAACCAAGCTTCCTAGAAAAAAACTAATAAGGTTTAGGAGAACAAAATTTTCAAGCTCTACAATTTTCATTCCTAGGATTTTTTTTGTAGCACCCTTGGTTTGGTCAGAAAATCCATATTTATGGGAAATTTAGGAAGTAAATAATTTCAAAAATGAAACAACTTTTGACTGCAGAAATCTCAAGAACTAAGCCCTCTAGAAAAAAACTAATAGCTCATAGGAGAAAGAAAATTTCAAGGTCTACAATTTTCACCCCTTGCATTTTTTTCGTAGCACCATTCGTTTGGCCAGAAAATCCATATTTAGGAAAATTTATGAAATCGATGCCATTTTATTTATTTTTTCTCGCCTTTATTGCAAGTTTCTCATAAACATGGATTTTCTGGACGAACTAAGGGTGCTACGAAAAAAATGCAAGGGATGAAAATTGTACAGCTTGAAATTCTCTTTCTCCTATGAGCTACTAGTTTTTTTTCTAGAGAGCTTAGTTTCTGAGATTTTTGCAGTCAAAGTTGTTTAATTATTTTTGAAATTAGTGATTTCCTAGATTTCCGATTAACATGGATTTTCCGGTTAAACTAAGGGTAATACGAAAAAAATGCAAGGGATGAAAATTGTAGAGCTTGAAATTCTCCTTCTTTTCAGAAGTATTAGTTTTTTTCTAAGAGGCTTAGTTTTCGAGATTTTTGAATGTTTTTTTTTTCATTTTCAGTATGATCGACCTTATAAATGGACCACCTTGTATTTTCTTAAATCAAATGATTGCTATCAACTTCGATAATTTTGCCAAATTTCGTTGTTGTCAAAATAGGGCTAAAATTTCGGAAATGTTGCCCAATTTAAATACATATCATTTTACGAAGTTTAGAGATATTTGCCAAATACTAATCACAAGATAATAAGCCTCAAATGTCGAAAATTTGGCAAAATCTTGATAATTAACACGGATATGTTTTAATGCTTGGGTCAATCCAAAAAAATGAAACCAAAAACTGCCGACCAAAAATTTAAGACCATCTGACAGGAAATATTTCGACATAATATTACTTTTATACGAGAAATGTTTTGATAAAAATCAAAGAACTTCGAAAATTTAAAATCACCTCCAGATTTTCCAACCAAATTTCCGAAAATTTCACCCTCGATTCGAGAATTTGACGTTTTTCCCCCATAAATTTGCCAAATTTCCAAGATAATTAGAATCGATAGGGCACCCACCCTCTAATTTCTTCCCTCACTTCGGCGAGCACCGTGCAAAAAATGCAAGCATACGAGTACGACGCTGCGGTAGGGGCAAAAACAGCAGCAGGCACGTTATCGGAAAATAAACGCTCTCGGTAATCAACGAGGCGAAGAAGGCGGTGGAGACGGACGCGGCGAGGGCGGCGGCGAGCAGCGGGCGAAGGCGAAAAACTCATTAAAAAAGTTTCTACTCGTATAACGAGACTTGTAAAAATATTTTTCTCATTACTATTGACTGTAAGACGGTGGTGCTGCGCTGTGCAATTGTGAATCGGCGAAATGTCGACCGACGACGGCGAAATAAAAGCAAAAGCGTAGCTTTTTTTTAATGGGCTGCAGTAATATAGAGAAAACTTCTGGCACGAGCTATTCACATTGTGCAGAAAAAAAAAAAAAAAAAAAAAAAAAGAAACACCGTCGGTAAAAGAGCTAGCTACGGTGTTTTGAGTGTTTTGGCGGATCGATAGCCATGTTCGTACTGTGTAAAATGGCAGTCGTTTTGAATAATAACCCTCTCTATTCAACGTTTAAAGATCAGCTTCCAGGTTCCTCTCTTTATTTTTCTTTCCCTCCGACTCGCCGCCGAGCCCGTTGCGCTTACCGTCTGACAATACATCTACGTGTACACGCAATTGTACGTATACCGAGAGAACAACGACGCTGGCTGAATTTTTTCACGCTTTAAAAAAATACATATGTCTTGTAAACGAAAACCGACAACGAGTTTACCAGCAACTCGGTTCACACAATCGATAAAATTCACCCGCCTTTGCTGCCGACGAAAAAAAAAAAGAAAAAATTCCGTCATAGTTTTAAAATTTGCCTCGTAAAATTCCGCGCTAAATACCATCGCAACTTTACACGTACACTAAGTATATACCATAGCGCTGTCTCGAACTCGACGTTTTTCCTATAAGAAATCATCGTATACAAAAGCTTAAAATCCATCCGCTCTTCACGGTTGCGAACAACATTAACCATGTACATTGTACACCATTACACATACGATGGAGTAAACTCCTCCGCGCTTCGGGGGCTGCCTGCTTTTTTCATTCCCTCCGATCCGAGTCGCTTGCTGGCCTGTGTGTTAACGTTCCTTTCAGCGACTCGCTGCTAAACACCTCGCAATATCCGCATCATTAAACGTTCGCTCACATCTACCAAGTATAAATTTCGTAACGAATATAAAAAAAGCACGCGCGTGTTTTACACGAGTTCAATAAAAACAAAGTCTTGACGTTCCGCCTCATTAACGTGTATAGGTATTAGGTATACCGTGGGAGATATACGAGCGAAAGGTATACGGTACCACACCAAGCTAAACGACGTAAATGTAAAACATCCTGGATGGATATCAAGATTGAAAGACATTTGGATAATTTCCACCCTACGCAAAGTGATCGATATAAAGTAATATAAAGCCACGTTCTACTTCCAGACCCCAAAATACTAAGATTACGAGGGATCTTATAGAAGGAAGTATGAGAAAATATAATTATACGACGATTTTTCGACATAAATATTCATCGTTCGAGTTCACCAAAGGTCAAAATTCATTTCAAATGATAATACAAGAAAAACAACGCGACTTACGTAGCGATTCTTTCGTACTCGTCCATGGATATCTGCTGCGGTTCATTTCGTGATCACTCGATCTGAAAAATAATGAAAAAATTAGATTCAGCGAGTAGAAAACCCTAACAAAAGACATACATGACGATTTTTTATCACAATCCCACCCCCTGCCCCCTCACCCCCCAAATATCACCCTCGAATATTGAGATTTTTGTACTTTCGTTGGTCCATATTTTTTATAGTAGAATTTTAAAATTCACAATTTTACGTCCTTAATTTACTAGCTTTATTTGCATTTTCGTTTCATTTGACAAGGAACAAAGGGGTGAGCTATTATAGGGGTTGCAGTAAAAACTGATAAAAAATCGATATGTATATCGATTTCATGGTTTTTGAGGGCGCAGAATACGAATCTGAATTTATTTTTGTGATGAAATACGTTAATTCTACGATACAGAGATGTCGAATTGTTCAATTGTTTCAATACCAGTTTCCGAGCACAAACAACAGACAAATTGGAACGCATTTCAACAAAGTTTAAATCTCCAGTCCTCTTGAAATGCTCCTCTCTAAATGTAAACTAATGGGTAACTTTGAGATACAAGGATTGCAAGTGAATGAGGGAGCAAGGGGAGGGACTTCAAACTTTTAGCATAGGATATGCTTTTGCTATGGGGAGTGATCTCGTGGAAAATTCCGTGACGAAATTCCGTAACGCTGGACATAATGTCAGATTTTTTTGAACTTGGAAAAATTTTCAGATTTCAACTGACTTTTTGAACTTGGAAAAT
>FIZU01055888.1:0-14509 GCA_900064475.1 Pseudococcus longispinus
TGCCGATTTTTCAAAATTTTCGGCAATATCTCACCGAAAGCGCAAGATTTGCCGACTTTTTTGACGGACTTTCAACTGGGGGGGGGGGGTGTTCCACACCCCCTAGTGTTTCGTCTCTGCATAAAGCTGTCGAATGTGCCAAATTTTCTTCGGGGCAAAAAATGGAGGGGAAGGAGTGGTGTCTCCTACAACCTAGGTGTATAGAATTTATTCAACTGATCTCTGATCCAAAAGTTATAGCTATCGAGAAAATCTAGATAGACATAGGCTACCCAATAAATGTTAAGAAACAAAAATTGACATTTTTTTTAATGAAACGGATCTATTTGTTCTTTTTTCTCTTATTGTCCATTCGTTAACTGGATCAATGAAACTCTCATACATGTTCACCCATTTTCACACTTGCTTGCTCCAGGTTCACGTCGCTTAGATTTTCTTCTATCAGAAAACAAGGTAACTGGAGAGCGTTCAATTTCCTCGACTTGGCAAATAGAAATAATTACAGCGCAAAAATTTCCCCAAATTATACAGATATCGTACGTACGCGGGTATTAGTGAAAATAAAAAGGGAAAACTGGGGCCAGGCCAACAGGGAGCTTTTCCAAACAACAATGGAAGTTGGACCGCACGTACGAACGAAGAAATGCCGATTGGTGGGAATTTTCGTAAAATCTAGAAAAGTTGATCTTGAAACGGTACCAGGCGAGAGCCGAACCGACGAATACGTGCACACATATTTTGTAGGCGCTACGACTCGCGCAAGCGTACAAATTTTCGTACGATTCGGCAGTTTCGGGTTACTGACTCAACGTTGTGTCAATTCCTTTTATAGCTCCAGCCAAAGTTTCGCCGAAGTAAAGAGGGAAGCGAAATCGTCTACTATATTCCGATTCGTTTTCGTCGGCGCGCACGCGGCCGCAGCCGCGCCCGCAACAACAACAACGACGCGATACCGTGAACTTGACGCGCATTCCGCCTTTCGAGAAGCAAAAAGTAATAATAATGAAAACGTATTTCTTTTCTACGCGAGTAAAATACATTGTACGAGTATAATTAGGTTTTCGAATACGCGCGTGGCTCTATTCGTAATTCGATGTACCGCCCTCTCCTTTACTCCTACCCGGTGAAGGAATATTCATATATCGAACGAGTATAGCCGGCAACATCTTCCGGATAATTAATCGATTCGTCTTCACTTCGCAATTCTAGTAAAACGTAGTATTTTGCAGTCGACGATTCTCGATAAAATACCTAACTAATGATCTAGGTACACCAAGGTGCGGGAAAAACAATCGGTAGGTATTTTACAATCGAGTGATCGATACCAAAAATCCAACAAGCGATTAATAAATCCGAATAGCGAAACTATTTACTACATACGTACGTACGTAGCAAAATAATAAGACGAATGCGATTCGATTACAGTCAAGACCAGTCATTCCGATATGGTACTCGCAAGTGCACGCATAGCGTAGCTTACCACATTGATATGGGTAACGAAAGAGGAGGCCATACGAAACGTATAGATGCAGAAGCTATGTAATGCTATTCCTAGAAATAGGAAAATCATTTAAACGTAACGTTGGCAAATGTATCGCGCTAGTGGACTTTTTGCCAAAATGTGGCTTATTCATTCGTCGAATATTTTCTAACGTCGAGTGCTGACGCTGCGCAAAGAGAACGCGGTCGAGTAGGCGAGAACTGCGGCCGATGTTACGTGATACTCGTGTACTACTGTCGCAGGTCGCAGATACATTTTGCGGTCTCCTCAGATTTGCATTTGAAATTTCCGCTTTTAATCAGCAGCATACGACGCGACGGCGAAAAATCAAAAGTTTTTCGTTTTTTCCACTTTCTTCGGGTGTTTCCTTGACACGAATGCAGGTAGGGGTAGCTAGTCCGTTGTTTGGATTCCACAGAATACAGAATGCTTCTGTTATCTTGTCTTATATCGAACAAGCTTATTGAAAAGCCAGCGTCAGTTACGGTGGCAAGTTCGACGATCGTTTTCCTATCAAAATTTCATTCGTTTCATGCACTTTTCGGCTAGATTACGCATACGCGTACGTAGGTACGATTAGGTATGTCGAGGGTGTTGTTTTCTTGCGAACGTCAGTTTCCGCGTTGTTTGTCAAATAACCAACGCCCTATAAATAAAACAAATAAATACCGTCGATGACATCATATGGCGAGCGCGTTGAGTCGGGCAAAAAGAGCAAGCAGGATTCCGACTGAGAATGACAACGCACGCGATAGGTATTACTGTACAAGTGGAGACGATCCGCTGTTCGAAATGTGAATTACGAGTACAGCCGGCGTCGCCGGCCACCGGCCACCGGCCATCGGCTACCTACGTAACGTTGGTACGAGCAGCGGCGACGGCGGCGAAGGGTTCCACCGCATGGAATGGCACGGCGGCATGGCATCGGCATAGCCTACACAACACAACTTCGCGCGCTATTCTTACTACTGATTCTTACGGTTATTTTAATCTCGTTGACGCGCGCCTAACTCGGCACATTATTCGCGCATCTCGTACATTTTCGAATTGCTTTCGCGGCGATTAACGCGCTTCGTCGGTCTCGGATTCGGATTTTCTTATTCGAGTGGTGTGCGGCTGTTGCTATTGTCGTCGTCGTCGTTGTTGTTGTTGTTGTTTTATTCGAGTTGGAGTGCGCGGCTCTCGTTACCTGCTGCTTCGTAGATCGCTTTCGCGTCTTTTCATTCTTGCTCGAGAGTTTTCCGTCGATTTCGTTTTCGTTAATCCGTCGTCGTATTTTTCGCTACCGATCGTATTCGTAATCGGCGATATGTCTCTTTCGAAAACGACCAAGTCGTATAGTTACCGGTCGGTGGGCGGAGGAAATGCCGATATCAACATCGAATACGCTTCCGATTTGGGAGCTCTCTCCAGATTAGAAGTAAGTACCGGACGATTGCTCAAATTTTTGTCGTACCGCCCATCTATATCCAACTAACGACTTTTCTTTTATCCTGCAACTCATTCCGCTCCACATCTCTGCTCCTGCGAAAAAGAACAAAAATTCGCCGGATCGTAACGGTACGACGACGAGGCGATCCGGAATTTCAACCGGATAAATTTCAGTACCCGAATCGATACGGTTTGCGTGTTCTTAGAAAAATAAAATTTACTGGCATCTAACGCCATCCGGCGAATAAATTGGTAATTCAATCGCAGCAGCCGGCAGGATCGCTTTCCAAGGGACATTCGAACGGCGACTTTTTCCTTCAGATTAAAACTTTCGAATTGGTGGTTGTTTGAATATGATACGTGTACTCGACTTAGGTGTGCGAAGGAGTGAAAAAGCTCATTTTCAAAGTCGCGCCGCGCATCCTCGATGTCAAAGTTTCTTCGAGCGATGGTGCCATCTTCGTTAATAATCCTAAAATCACTTTCCGAAAATTTGTAATACATATACCGTACTAGCCTGCGTTGTAAACTTTTTCCATAGCTAACACCTTATTACTCATTCGCTTAGAATTAAACCTACTAACCAACCCTACTCCTAAGTAACAAAGCATGATGTAAATTTTATTTTTGTAGGACAAAATCCGACTTATTCAGGAAGACTTGGAATCCGAACGAGAATTACGTCAAAGGGTAAGTGAAGTACCAAATACATAGTACATTCTACGTTGACACGTCTTACGACACACCTGACACCTCTGTATACTGACCTACCTCCCTACTCCTTGCCTGCTATTACCTACACCAACACGTAGTTGCCTACCGTCTCCACTTCAATTCAACCGATATAACGTTGATCCGAACGAATAGGTATCATTTGCATGTAAAACTTGGGCACAATACAACGACTACGAGCAGATAGCGAGATAGGCTGAATAGGTAATTCAGGTAGGTATTCGTGCCTATCGACGACCAGCGTCCAGCGTGGATTTCTAACACTACCTCGTTGAAACGACAACGATAGGTATTTGTACGAATTACGAATACGTTAGATATTATATTTCTTCGAGTATATTGCACTGGAAAGTAGTTCAGGGATAGGATGATGCCTATTGGATCAAATCCAATACCGATCGAATTCGGTATTGAAAAGAGAACGAAGCGAATTCCTCGAACGATATGAGACCATTTCGGGGAAAATAGGGAAAAATTTCAATTTTGAAGGTAGGCAGGCAAGTAGGTAGACGTATCTACTTTGGAATACGCGGTCAGTATCTGATCGCTACTTCGGGCGTGAAATTATTTCTATTTCATCGCGATGAAAAAACAATTTGGCACACGACGACAATGTTCGACCTAAAGTATTTAAATCACTTCTCGCTGTCTCGCGTGTTATGAAAATTTACGTCCGCTTTCTTCTTCGTCAACTGTTCAGTTGTTCAAAATTCCTAGCTCGTTTCTCGCATTCGTTATTCTGTACGTTGATTCTATTTTTATCTCGTTATAAAATGTACTTAGGCGTATACCTATTAACTTATCAACGTAATAGTGTCCCTTTCATTCCTCACAGTTTCGAGTCTAAGGTAAAGTGTACGAGAGTAACGATATACAAATAGGTAGCGCGTGCTTGACCACAGCATCAGCAGCAGCAGCACCTTATATGCACCTACTCGTACCTATGTACTCGTAGTTACACGCACTCGATGACTCTCGTCTCTAGGTTAGAAATAAACGTAGGTAGGACGTGATATAGTATACGCGTACGCCAACATTTACGAACTACCGACGAATAAAATCCAGACGAAATATTTAATTTGTTGTACAAGGCTCTCTGGCTGTTGCTGAGGTGCGGCTAAGTCCGAGTATATTAGAAACGGAAATTCGAAGGGGGAAAAAAATACTCGCAACATGAAACGTAAAATTTTGGCACGAATTTGATGGCCACGTGTCAATTCCTAACAAAAATGTAAAATTACGACCGGAATAAAATGTTTAATTACTCGCGTATACCAAGCTATACAGTTAGTATACCCGTACATACCTAAAACCTACATAAATATACGCACGCGAATACGCGTACGTTTGTAAGTAAGTAGGTATGTAATGTATACAGTTGTCCAGCTGATCGCAATTTACTCGCGTTCGCATTTGTAAGACTTTCAGCCTTTACATATTAGATTAGGCTGCCTACGCCAGCTCGTATACCTATTCGGCACAAATTTTAACAAAAGACGCGAGCTGCGATGTATAGATAGTACGATATAGATTTATAAATTGATCGGAGCCGCCAATATGTGAATTACAATCAATATAGGTATACCAATTACTAATTACCAATTGGTTAATAATTATTAGGTACTCGTAAAATGCTTACGTGCGTTGACGACCGGTCGTCGACAAATTTGCTGATGGAAAGCATTCGAATGCTTTTCATCAGCTGGATCAAGTTGAACAGCAATCAAGTTGTACGATTCTTCCGTAAACACAAAGCCAACATACGCGAACGTGCCCCAAGAAAGGACTTTGTATTCGGCGAAAAAAATATGCACTTTAAGACGACAATTTTTGATCTGAAAAAAAAAGCAAAAACACTCGATTAGGAAAAAATCAAGGACAGAGTGACACAAACGAGGGAGGAGCGAAAACAGACTGCGGGTACCTTTTAAAATCTAGTTTGAAGATATTTTCAACGTTGATATTTTTATCGCCGAAATAAACTCGAAGAAATTCAAAAGGTGTACAACCTTTTTTCAAGGTTTCTACTCTTTTTTTATTCAAAAAAACGCTCTTTTTTTCAAATTAAACTATGATTTGAGATTTACACTAGAGCTTTGAAATCGATTCGGAGAAAAATGTCGGTCACAGGGTACTTATTTTACTTTCACTCTCTCTGTTCTTGTAAATCCAAGTTCAACTGGCGAGTAAGATACGTAGATACATATAAGCAAAATTCTAAAATACGTATCTACCTACTAAGCTGAAGTAATTTGAAAGTAAATTATTGAAAATTTAAACGGTAAAAATTCCTAATTGTACCTACTTAATTACTTCGATATTTCAACTCGAAATACATTTTTTTTCAAATTAAAAAAAAGTTCATTTTTTTGTCTAAATTCTACCCTAGCACAGTTCCCATTCTAATTACTTTTCGGTTCGGTTCGGAGCTTGGAAAAATAATAGTCTAAGACTAGTTCGAGAGTAAAATTAAATGAAGTATGTTTGGTTACCATAGCTCTCATAGATTTCACATCCCTCCAACACCTCTCCCTGACTGCTTACATGCACCAGTTTTACAATATTACGAGTACTGTATCAAGTATGCATGTAGGTAATCTAGGAATTAAACAATTTTTTTACCCCAAAAATTTATCCGTCGTTAATTCGAGAAAATTTCAAATAATTCCCAAGTCATCGGCAATGTGTAAATGTTTTTGTAGTCGGAGTCAAAAAAAAAATGAAAAATGGGTTGGAAGGGTATGAATAGGAACTCGTAGAAAAATTGAAGAAGCATTTATTTTTGAAGAAAAAAAAATACTGTACTCGTATTTACCCATCCTACTTATGTATTTACCTAATTTATGCAAATACTTTGATCCAAGTGCCAAGGGCGACGTCACTTGAAGCGCAATGCAGCGGATCTGACGAATCGATTAAATAATTCGATTTTCAAGTTGCACAGAAAGTACGCGAGCCTGTAATTAAAAAAATTGTCGATTAATAATCGAATTGTACCGGTTGCAATCTCTATAATACGAGTACATACGAAAAAATTAATTTCTATAAGTATCAAGCTATGCTCATTTTCAAAATAAATTAAGCCTGAAAATGAACGGAGGTGTACAACGAGGCGACATATTTATAAAATACCAACACGCGTGTTGATCTTAAGTACGGGCGGCCGTAAAAATATTTTTAAAACGGTCTAAGTAGCGAATGACCAAAAAGATCTAGTTTTTTGGCATTGTGAAAAAAAATCTGTACGAATAAGTGACAAATGGAAATACGTATGCGGTACAATTTCATAAAATGAAATACGGTATCGTTTTCATTTAATAGAATACTCGTAAGTATCAGTAAGGGTATATTAGTAGCCTAACTGACGATAGCGAGGCACACGTAATTTCATTCCACTCGACGCGGCTTTGAACGGTGACACAGAATGGTAAAAAAAAAAATCTCTTTTTTCCCCGCACTCGCTCCTTCTCGTTCTCGTTATTCGTCGTCATTTAAAAATAGCACTAATGTTAGGGCACAGAAACAAGGGGATCCCCTTACTTGCATCCAACAGCAAGAAGCTGGCCTCAATATTCGTTGCCAAAATTTTTATAATATTATTACAGTAAACTAGTATGTTCGGTAAGTTTACTTCTGTAACGCTCCGTACGTTATACTATACAAATTATTTTTTTCAGTTTTGAAAATAATTAAGAAAAAACGAACGAGTGGTAGGAGGAGGGGGGAGTAGAATAAAAATTATACACACACGATTCGCCTGCTTATCTATTCGTCTTCCATTATACCTTGAATTTTCAAAAATTTTTAAAAATAAAATTAATTATTTTGTCGAATTGAAATGTCCATACATACGGTATATTTTAGCTCAAAAATTTCGCTAGAGGCAATTTTTGAGCAGTAACTATATGTAGCTAGTTAGCTACTTGGTAAAGTAATTTTTTGTTTTTTTTTCATGCTCTACAAAAAAAAATTGTATTTTTGAAAAAATGCCTGGAAAATGATTTTGATATATATATCCGGAAAGTTTTTCCCATTTTTTGTAGAAAGTTTGAAAAATACGAACAACACTATTTCTTCCAAGTATCCCTAAAAAATAGGGTTGGCCCAAATACTTGAGAAAAAAAAAACACAAAAACGCAGACACGAAGTCTGCACAATGAATATAGGATTGCAGGAATGAAGTACACTCACTTCTCGAATGTGTCGATTATATTTCTGTGGACTCGAGTACTCTCGAATCATTACTATGACAGAAAAAATTTTTCGTAGAAAGCGTAGGTTCATTCCATACCATCTAAACCGTATATGTTTCTTCTTACAGATAGAACGTGAAAAAGCTGACCTCAGCGTTCAGTTAATTACATTACAAGAGCGATTAGAAGAAGCCGAAGGTGGAGCTGAAAGCCAGGTGAGCAATTTTCCACAATTAGGTACACGTAAATTGGTATTTTTGACGCATCTGAAAATTCAAACGATAGAAAAAACACGTTCTATCATCTAATACGCGTACGCTAAACTTATTTTCATTTACAGTATGAAATAAATAAAAAACGAGATACCGAATTATCGAAATTGAGAAAGCTTCTCGAAGATGTACATTTAGAATCGGAAGAAACAGCCGCCTTATTACGGAAAAAGCATCAAGAAGTAGTCAACGACTTTCAAGAACAACTCGACCAAGTGGCCAAAGCTAAAGCTAGGTACCGCGGTCGTAATTTACTTTCGAACCACATTCCTATTTACTTCGCGATATCGATTGTAAACATTTTCATTTTGCAACAGGGCTGAAAAAGATAGAGCTAAATTCCAACAAGAAGTGTACGAACTTTTATCGCAGATCGAAATCATCAATAAAGATAAAGTAGGTACCTACCAGTTCTCGGCTTTTCGCGGCATCATCTATAATTCGATTCTTGTAGCGACCAAGACGACTATACAATTTTTCATTTTCGTTTCAGTTGACGTCTGCAAAAACCATAGAAAAATTAGAAATTACTATTCACGAATTGAACGTACGAATTGAGGAATTGAATCGAACCGTAATTGATATCACATCGCACAAAACTAGACTTTCGCAAGTAAGTTGGATACCGAAATGAAAAAGACTTTCTTTTTTATATTTTTTCACGAATAATTACGCTTATTCTCTATCTACATCGCCAAGTTCCTAATACCCGGTGCAAAATAACTCTAGAGTAGGTGGAGATAGTGAAATTAGATCGATACGGTTGCATTTTTTACCATGTGTTTCAAAAATGCTCGCTAAAAAAGATTGGCCTTATTTGTAGTGTTCAAAAAAAAAATCGCAAAATAAGTTTCATTTCTAAAAACCAACCGATGACCATAAAAATTATAGTTTCGTTGATAATTTTAACATATTTCGTTTCAAAAATTAACCCAAACAACTCGCACCAACATGGACATGTACGTTTATAGCGTCTAGGCTATCTCGTCGATTCTTCGAGTAAATAAAATGACTTTTTCAGTTCTTTCGACAGCAATTCTAACGTACTGTGAGCGCACAACTATAAACGCGCAAACGAAATATTTTAAAAAGTGAGAATTTTGCAATTTAAAAAATACCTACGCACGTTTTCGAAAAATTCTGGTCAAAATTCGTAGGTATAGTTCATTCTTGAGTTTCACGATTGTTAAACATTTTGCATGTATCTATAATACAAATCCTTCATTAAAAGGCATTCACACCGGAAAATACTTTCAATTAGAACACGGTGCATCGATGAAACGTACATCGTGCTTAGAATAGGTAATTATACCTACGGTAATATGTTTTTAAAATTGGATTTTCGCAATCGCGATTTAGGAAAACATCGAATTAATCAAAGAAGTACAAGATATCAAGATCCAAATCGAAAACGTCTCATATTTGAAAAGCCAGATAGCCGGTCAACTCGAAGACGCCAGAAGACGATTGGAAGATGACGAACGAGTAAGACATTACATCCATTTTCGTAATCGTTAGTCGTATTCGCGATACGCGCATCTACAATCGAAAAATTATGTTTCGTTAGCGACGTTCCTTATTGGAAGCCAGTCTTCATCAAGTTGAAACCGAATTGGAATCCGTTCGCGTACAATTGGAGGAAGAATCAGAAGCGCGATTAGACCTCGAAAGGCAGTTGGTGAAAGCCAACGGTGACGCGCAAACGTGGAAATCCAAATACGATACTGAAGCGGCGGCACGTGCTGAAGAAGTTGAAGAGCTCCGGTAGGGTTTCACATTCTGATTTTTATCGTATTCGAATATACCTGCTTAGGCGATTACTGTCTCGAAAAGAAGCCATTGATTACATAGTTTATCTAATCCTTCCTTTATTGCCATTTACCAGACGCAAATACACTGCCCGTCTTCAAGAACAAGAAGAACATATCGAAACTCTGATCGTGAAAATCAACAACTTGGAAAAACAGAAATCTCGCCTCCAAAGCGAAGTCGAAGTTTTGATAATTGACTTGGAAAAGGTAAGGCTTACTTTATTCTAGTAGATATAAATACCTATATTAAATAGGTAACAAAAAAAACGAGCGGGGCGTAATTTTTTCAATTTTTCCCCCTACGTATCCGATACGAATAGGCTAATGGTACAGCCCGCGAATTACAAAAACGTGTCGAACATCTCGAACGCATCAATATCGACTTGAAAAATCGTCTAGACGAAACAACATCGTTATACGAACAAGCGCAACGCGATTTACGCAACAAACAAGCCGAATTACAACGTTTGACCCACGAATTAGATAAAACCAGGGAACAGAAAGACGCTCTGACTCGCGAAAATAAGAAATTAGCAGGTATCTATTTGACCCACCCACCTACCTACGTAGTACGTACGAGTATGACACGTAGGTAGGTTTGCGGATGAATCTCGCGTTCACGAATACCTAACTAAAATAGGCCAAAAAAATGACCGCAATTAAATACTTATTATTTCGTAGACGACCTACACGATGCCAGAAATACCATCACCGAACAGAATCGAAGACTGCACGAGCTTGAAATCGAACTACGTAGATTAGAAAATGAAAGAGAAGAGTTGAGCGCAGCTTACAAAGAAGCCGAAGCTGTAAGTATACAATGCATACGTGTACTTTTCTACCCTACACGAGTGCTTAATATTCACCGATACGCTGTAATTAGGGTCGCAAAGCGGAAGAATTGAGATCTCAAAGATTATCCGCTGAACTCGCGCAGTTCCGTCACGAAGCCGAAAAACGCTTGGCCGAGAAAGATGAAGAAATCGAATGCATTCGGTAAGTTCTACGTGCTCGGTTTCGCCTAACACGAATGATAAATAGTACGAATCATCTTTTTCATAATCAGCTAACGAGATTTTTCTGCTATGATTTTAACTCGACGAACCAATCAATTTCCCGCATCATCCATCGAATAACGAAGCCGATATCTGAAATAAAACAAATTCGCGATCAATTTTCAAGTTTAGGTACACCCTCGATAAAAAAATAATTCAAAAGGCTGCGATCGATGATGACTAAAAAAGCAGAAAGTCGTAATACTTAATACCTATTTGATGCGTAATTGGTACTCGATCTCGATGTACCGTTGATACCTAATCATTCACTTCCTACAATTTCAACCCTATAATACTGAAAAAAAAACTATATATCGTCTGTGACGCAGACATTCCCACAAACCTAATTACCTACTTGCAGATAAAATGAAACACATTAGAAAAAAACATGTACTTGGATGAGACGCGCGTAGTAAAAATTGACGAAATGCCAAAAATAATGCGAAACTGTGACTTTCGTCAATACGGATTTCAAAATTAATTATAATCTTACATCGAACGTTAATTGAGTAAGAATACGAAACCTTCGTTCGAAAAACCATCGAGTTTATTCGCGCATATACAGCTAATATTTCATTTTTAATACGAAGAACCTAGCTAATTTTGTACCTATTATCGAGGATCGGGACTAAAACTTTGAATATTTTTTGATTAGTACGGAATTTTTTCATTTTCCCGCTCAAAGTTGATCGATTTCGCAAACTGTTTGAATAGTCGAGTCGCTACCTGCCATTGGTTCATTTCAACCTCGATTCGATACACATTTTCAGGGATAGTCTAATCGAGTACCATTTCTGATGTAATTGTTACGAGTAGAAAGATGATGTGATTCGAGATTCGCGGTTCATTCCACTGAATGCATTCAAAAAAAAAATGAAAAACTTTTCACGCCTAATTGCCTACACACATCTGAAATCTTATCGTTTAGGGAATTCTGAAATTTTACTTGGATAAATTCCAAATCAAAAATTACTACAGGTATACCTATTTCATTTATAATATTTCGTTTCAATTAAGCCGACGCGACGTTACGAATGCAGCGTTCTCATTTAAAACAACTTAACATTGGCGGTTAAACGTTTCGAATATTAGAAAGGACGCAACGGCCAACTTGCGAACAATAATAGGCATTTAAAAATAGTCTGTAAAAACCTTGCGTATTGCGGCTGCACACCTTGATCAGTTTACGTTCGAATCGCGGAAGAAGTATAGAGAGCGGGTATTGGTACCTATAAAAAAAAAACAGGCCAGTTTGCAAGTTTGAGTTACGCGTGATCGACGTATTTGAATTTCGCGAAACATTTAGCGTTTCCGTCTTTTCGGGATTTTATTTTTTCATTTTTATTTTTCTATTTTTTTTTTTTTGGTAATTCGTAATTACGTACAATTAAATCATGTCGACTGTGCTATCGCCGTTCTTAAATTCTCCAAAGTTGAATAAAACCGTTCAAGATAAAATCCTGGAATCGCGTAAAAGAGTGCCATCGGTCGATTACTTCCGCAGTAGGTCTGCTCGTAGGATCGAATCGGAGTTATTGGCGGACGCGTACTGTCATATCATCGCGGACAGATGCAAAAGCGCGGCGAGCCTGAGAAGAAGCGAAAATGTTAATTACGATATGAAATTTCGAAGTACCGCTACTCAAGAATTACGCGAAATTTTACGAGAAATAGACGATTCCAATTTTTTCAATCGTACCGATTCGAGTAACGAAATACGAAGTTTAGAACGAAACGCTTCAAAATACCTAGATGAATATCGGTATGTGGGTGGTAGCACGTCCGCGTATCGTTGCACTAACAGCAGCATCATCAGCAGCGGTGGCGCCAGAAGTAGAATTATCTAGTCGCTAATTTCAAAAAAAAAAATCAATTCGCTTATTTTCCTTTACCTTGATCCTAAAATCCTTCGATCGTTGCTTCGAGAACAAAATTTGTATATATAATCCAACCTGCCTACGTAGTTATAGGTTCTCGTTTGATTTTCCATATTGATATTTCTATTCACGTTTACATTTACGCAAAGACTGTGCTTTTTTTCCTCAACAATGAAATCTTCATCCGTCCCCTTTATTTCTCTTTTTTCCCATTTTGAATCTAGTGGCGAATCGTACGATCTAAATTATCTAATCGCTATATAAAAATCAGGTTAGCATTTACACACATACATCAATACCTAACGCTATACCTACATACCTACATAGTACATACCTACCTAGTTAATTTATTCCTTTGCGGTGGTTTCAAAAATTTGCTTATTTCGACAACACGCGCGCTTATTTTGCGTAAACTGAATTCCAATCCAATATTTGTCTGTTTATCTTAAGTACTAAATAGTGGTATACGAAAATTATTTTACATTCGATCCCGATTCTCCGTAATATTCGTAGGTACATCGATAGCGAAAGCGCCTAATTACGTATATATAATTTTACAGCAAGCAAACAGCAATTGAAATCGAACAACTTAATGCTCGCGTGGTCGAAGCTGAAACAAAATTGAAAACCGAAGTTACACGTATCAAGAAGAAACTGCAGTTACAAATCACCGAATTAGAAATGTCGTTAGACGTGGCAAATAAAAATAACTTGGAGTTACAGAAGACTATCAAAAAACAATCGCTACAACTTACGGTAAATATCTGCGCATGCATAATGTCGTGCGACTTTTGCAACGATCCGAATTAGATCGCAATATTACAGGGTAAGTTAGATTCAAACAAAAATACTGCGACTCGAACGTGTAGAATGTCCCTGGTGAGTTTAAGATCGATGAATCGCAAGACGAAATCATCCAATTATCGGATATTCCGATATCGTACGACTACACTAGATACTAGTATCTGTTCATCAGTCCTCATTACAAAAATATGTATTTGGTATCCGATAGGTTAATGCGTTTACTTACGTGCAACTATATTTGAAAAATATTCGCAGGAACTGCAAGCTCATTACGACGAAGCTCAACGACAACTCGCTGTTACATTGGATCAATGCGCCATCGCGCAACGTAAAGTACAATCTTTGACTGGCGAATTAGAAGAAATCCGAGCCAACTACGATTCGGTAAGTGGAATCTGAAGGGTATGCTCTCGTTTGTTATCAGTGTTGGTGTATTTAGTAGAATTTATGGTCGTAATTTCTCGGCGAATACTCAACGAAATTTCGTAAAATTTTGATATACGCTTTTTTATGACCTAATCTTTCGACGTTATTTTCTAGTTTTTGAAAAATGGGTATGTTTATGGAAAAAATTGAAATTCAGAAAGCAGTTTTGGGGGTTTTTTGGGGAAATTATTTTGGCAACTTAGAATGACCTGATTAAAAAAAGGTGAAATAACGTCGAAAGACATTCATCTGCCAACACGAAACATGAAAAAATGTCCAATATTCGCTGAAATATCACGACCATAAGTTTCAAAATTTTGTCCAAATTTTATGGCGACTTCGGATTATGCGGAGTGCAGGGGGTCAGGATCTAGAACCTGATTGGTTCAAATTTTAATTTTGTGCTG
>FIZU01055890.1:0-27272 GCA_900064475.1 Pseudococcus longispinus
AAGAGTCGTACTTCATGGAGTCGCGATTTTATTTATCAAAGAATCGCGACTAAAGAATCGGACTCCCGAAAGAGGTGAGTCGCCCCAACTCTGCAAAAATCCGTCAGGATATAGGGGAAGGTACAACAATTCTAGAGGTAGATTTAACACTTACCGGGGAAATTGTAATTTTATCATTAATAAACTAGATTTAATTTCGTGTCGGTTTATAAATTATTGGGGAGGAATAAAACAATAGTCTTCTTCTACACCCCCCCTCCCCATTGTTTTCTACATCATATCTGAAGAAAAAACGTTAATTTCCATTATTTCTTGTCTCGACACTAGATTATGTTTCAAGACACAAAACCGAACCATACACTACTGAACTCGTGAATAAATATGTATGACCAATATTTTCCAAACTGTAGTTTATTTAAAATGTATAATTTTCTGGGTACATTCTCTCAGAAATTTACACTTCTTTTCTAGTTTCAATTCACGCCTGCTGCACATTTCGTTTAATATGATTATGAAACAGATCCATGTGCTGCTGAAGCGATCGATTACTTTTCAAGTTTTTATTGCACACTGAACACGGAAATGGCTTTACATCCGAATGCGATAACATATGCGCCTTTAGGTGCGAACTACTCGTAAATTTCTTTCCGCATATTTGACAAATGCTCAAATTTTTACCTGTGTGTTTTTTCATATGATTTGATAACTTAGTCTTGAATGTAAAAGCTTTATCGCAAAATTCACAGGCGAATGTCTTCACACCTCTGTGAACCTGTTTATGCACAGCCAACGTTTGCCTTTGTTTAAATTGTTTACCACATGTTTCGCAAATATAATTCCACGATTCTTGGTGTAAATTCATATGCTCCTCCATGTGTCTTTTTTCGCCAAACATCTTTCCGCAAACGCCACATTTGAATTTTTTAATACCCAGATGAACGGAAGCAATATGCCTCTGGAGTAATGCTTTCGTAGCGAATAATTTATCGCAATAGGCACAAGTGGGGTTAGCGTTTGCATGACGTTTTCCATGACGTATGAATTGAGGTAGTCCACGACACTTGAAAAGGCACTCTTCGCACTGGAAGTAACGTATTTCGCCGTCGTAAACTATTCGCTCCGATAAAAATTGAAGGTATTCTTCACTAATGGTAAACTTGTTTTGGCTGTCTTCATTTGGTACCCTCGTATGAGCAGTTTTTATATGCGATCTCAAAGCTCGTTTGTTCAACAACACCGTCGAGCAGATATTACATCGTACGATGTTCTGATAGATGACACCGTGTTTGCGCATTTTGTGTACTTTGAGTTTACCTAAACGGTTGAAATTTATATTGCAATATTCGCAACGAAAAGAATTTTTATCGTCAAGTTCAGCTGCATTTGGAGTTGTCTGATTGTCGGTTCTAACAACTTTGTAATTTTTATGCAAAGGGATGCTTATATCGTGCACATTGAATCGATGGGTATTACGATGAATATTTTTAATAAACAGTTGGTCGCAAATGTCACACTCGTACATCTCACTTCGGCTAATATTTGTTTTATGCTCGGTGCATATATGTTTTAGAAGTTCTTCTTTGGTAACGTGTGCTTTAAAACAACTCGAACAATGGTACTGAGACGTGGTATCATTTAATATGAACCCTTTCAACAAAGATTCATTTTGTTGTTCGGGAAATAATACCACTACTTCGTCCTGCGTCTCAATTCTTATTTCGGGCTTGCTAGTCAAATTGCCACTTAATTCGGCAACGTCGACGAGAAATTCATCGGGTCGTGATGTACGTTGGTTTGGTAATAGATTTTGCGAATCTGAGATCGTAACTGAACCTGTGACGTATTTCGTCGTCGTAGATAAAATTTTCGATACATCATTATTGTACATCATGTTATTTTCGGAAAAATCTTCGGCCGGAATAATCTCGTCGACGATCATTGTCCTAGAAAACACACAAGTGTTTTGCTTTAGCTTCACTACTAATATGCACACGTTACCCCTTAAATTGAGATTCAGGTGTATCAGTGGTTTATAAGAGCGAGCAACGATCACTGATCACTGATAACGAGTTCATTCGTACTTTAAAATTACAAGTTGATGAAGTTTAAACTTTATCGAAGGTTATAAAATTATACGGAATATTATCAAGGGGATGGGAGAATGGTAAAAATTGATTATTACATCACACAATTTCAAATTAAAATCGAGTAACTAATCACAAGTTCTCGATTTTAGAATTTTTAGTAATTATCATATCAGAATTTTAAATGGTAAATTTCTCACGTTTAAGGTACTTCGGATAAAATGTCATAGTAGCCAACTAATAAATGTTAAAACTAATAATCCCAAGAATACGTAGGCGTTGAACAGTATGCCAGTATTTGGCCGCTCTTAAATCAATCAGAAAAGTACCAATACGTGTATCATCTTTGATTCATACAAACAATAATATTTTAGATTTTTCCTCTCAAAATAGCGTATCAGAATCATACGATTTTATGATACTGGACTTCAAGAAAATATTACTTTTTCGAGCGTCCAGAGTATTACATGAAACCATCAATCGTAAAACAGGAGAGGTAACAAGAACTACCGAAGATCAATGCAATCAATAGTTTTCAAAGATTCAACTCATTATAAAAGCATTATCGTTTGATTATCTCACAGTATTGATGTACCTCAAGCTTCTGAGGAATTTTTAGGTGTTTCGGAATTGAGACAAATAATAATGAGTAAATTGGATAACTACGCCAACATCAAGATGTAGATATGGCATCAGAATTTTAAAAAATTCACCGAATTAAATTGATGATCGGAATACGAACGTATTATGCTTTTCTACCATTACATTTGAATAACACAATAATCATAAATAAATAAACGAGTATTAACGATTACAATAGCTACACTTACTCCACATTACTTTCGGGTAAGTTATCACATATTTTGTCAACATTATCCAGATTATCGTAACTGTCGAGATCTTGAGAAACGCTTTCAACGTCAACTTCTATTACTTCAATATCACTTTTACCATCTACTACGTCAGTCTACGAAATAAACGTGGTAATTAAAATCGGTAAAAATATGGAACATTAATTTATTCATGATCTGTACAAACTTACCTTCGCTCCTGTGCCATATTTAATTTGGATTAGGAATTTATCGACGACAGATTTTAAAGCTATGTTAACTTCCACGCAAGTGTTATAGAAACGATGCCATGACGCAACAAATTTCGCACAGTCGTCGCATAATTTTAATGGTAATGTATCGATTTTGGAAACCTGCGAGTAAAATAAAAAGTATTATAAATTAAAAGATGTCGAACATTAATATAAAAGCATAAGATATGGAACAGCCGACTTTACTTGAATATCTTGAAAATGAAAATTAATCAAGTTGTGATAGCTTATTTGACACGATTCGTCGTATAATGAAATCACAGGAGATTTCTTATTACCACATAATCTACACAATTCGTAAAAGTTGGCCGCGTCGTGCTGTCCTTTCAAAATAGTTTGCACCGAGATCATTGTATTAAAATTATGGTAAACTATAGTCACCACAAATTATTCGTCGTTCATCATCTTGAGTATTCAAACCGTATTTTGACTTCTTTATTTCGCGAATTAGTCGACCAATTGGCACACATAAAATAATGACTAACGAAGATGAAGTAAGAAATATGACTAACAAAAATTGCAAAAACGAAAACTCGAAGTATTTTTAGTTTAAAAGTTCAAGCAAACAGAACAGCAGATCCACCATCTTTCAAAAAAAGCGAATTAAATTTCTAAAAAATAAAAAATAATTTTTCATTGGATGCCGCCAGCGAGTACCGCCACGTGGGACTACGACCAGGAAATTTTTTATTTTTTCAAAAGAAGAGCTTAGTAAGTAGTTCGGTAAATAGCGTTAGCAGACAAAAATTTCAAATTATGGTTTTTTATTTTTTTTATTTTCAAATTTCAATTTTTTTTATTGAGGAAAAAGTTTTGCTTCTTTGATTGTAATTTCAATTGATTACACAATAAAAATACCGAGTTACGAGTTACGACAAAATGAACAATTAACGACCGAAACAATAAAATTTTAAATTTCAAGTTTGCACATGGTTTGCACCTTTGATTATAGAATTCTATAATCAAAGGTTTGCACTTTGCTTGGTGCATTCAACATTCTGCATTGCACACACCTTTCGGTGCATTGGTAGAAGGTGGAACTAAAATTAATGCAAAGTACTGCTCTATTCAGTTTCTGCGTGTGAATGAAAAGAAAAAGGTAAAAAACTTATCAGTGAGTTCAAAACAAATTTCAAAAATGAGAAAAAATCCTGAATAAAAATGTTTAAAAATTTCCTAAAAGTTTTCACGAATAAAATCAAATTAAGATTTATTGAGGAAGTGCTAAAATATTTATGGAAAAGAAACACCAAATACCAAATTTTTAAAACCTTTAAGTAGGTTCTCACTTTGTGGTTTAGACAAAAAAGTTAACACCTCCAATTCCTTATCACATCATACTCATCATTTCGTGAGTAATATTTTTCGCTTTTTATTCTTAAGTATTAAAATACAAATTATCAATTTATATTAATATTAAAATGATGAAAAAGTTTCTTGTCTGTACAGCAACTCAAACTCAATATTTACTCGTAACTATCGTGAGTCCAATAGTAAAACTATAATGAAAAAAACTATTGATAAACTTTGTCGGATTTGTGGGAAAGCTGAAGCTCAACTCATACCTATATTCAGTGATGATGGTCTAGTTCATAATTTACCTGTTAAAATAGAGAAGCACTTATTTTCCATTCAAGTAAGCGTTTTTTTTTTAAAATAATTCTTCTCAAATGACATTATAGACTAGAACTTTTCATTGTTTAGGTCACTGAAACGGATAAGCTTCCACAAAATATGTGTTACCAATGTACTTCGAGCTTGATAATATGGAACGATCTGTTTGAGCTGAGTATTAAAACAGATCAAAATTTGAAAAGCGAGTTGAAGAAATCTGAGGAAAATAATGGGTCATCCGTTAATTCTGTCAATTCTAATGTCTCGAAAGCAGCCATCGTGAGTTATTTAATAATTGAAAAACTTACGTATTTTCGGTATTTAAAATTTTTAATAAATTTTGCAGAAGAGAAGATCGGATTCTATTGGAGAAAAAATTGAAAAAGATGAAATAGACGAATCAATTACCACTGAAATATTCCAAGAAATTAGAGACTTCGATCATTTCTTGAATCAGTCACCTACGTCATCAGTCGATTCGGTATGTTATTAAATAACATCTTTTTTATAATGAAAATCACTATAAATCTCATTTATTTGCAGGATAGTGATGACGATTCCATGGATGATATCCCACTAAAAACCAGCCCCACTTTAGATAAGAATTCTATTCAAGGTTTTCGACGTACGATTTCGATAAAACAGAAAAAAACTGTACAAATTAGCGCTGCCGATAGCGTTTCCACAGAATCTTCACCTAACCAGAGTTTTAGTGCCAATAATTCAAGAAACACGAAACCAAGTACCATGAAACTCATTGCTGTTGATTATTCCGATGCACAACCAGAGGCAACGAATTCAGTCATTAATGAGTGTATTGAGACAGATGCACAACGGACTGAGATGATCCATGCAATTGTTACCGAGTCAGGTGCGATTGATAACATCAAAACAACTGATTCAGAACTTCACGAGCCGTCTTCATTAGTTCTTATTCCAAATGAGGGAAATACTGAGTAAGTTTAAAATGCACCCAAGTTTTTCATCTAATTCGATTTTAATTCGAGTTTCTATCAAAATATTTATTTGATATTACAGCTCTCCTGACAATGCAGCTCAACTAAAGAAGAGAGGCCGAACTAGAAACAAGGATCCTTCAATTAACAATTTAGACAGCCGAGTATGTCACATTTGCGGTAAATTTTTCAAGGGAGCAGATACAATGAGAATCCACGTGAAAACAGTTCACTCTACAGAACGACCTCATGTCTGTAGTATTTGTAATACTGCTTTTAAACGCAAAGATCATTTGGACTGCCATGTAAAATACAAGCATGGAAATAATTCTTATCCCAAACGACCTCCTAAAGAAGGAGCAGCTTCATCCCAAAAACGTCTCTGTGTTCATTGCGGCAAAATCCTGTCATCTTCGCAAATCCTTAAAGAGCACATCAACAGTTTCCATTCAGGAAATCGACCTTATAATTGCGAACAGTGCAATCTCTCGTTCAGCAGATATTCTACCTTTTATCATCATACGGTCGTTCGTAATCATAAAATTGCCACTTTCTTTAAAACCTGTGACATTTGCGGACTGGATTTTCAAAGCGAATCGTTTTATTTCAAACATATGTGGAAACATCCTGAAAACGTATTTTGTGAAATATGCAATATTACTTTTGATGATAATGATTTATTCCGTAAACATATTGAGACTTCTCACGAAGAAGAAAAATCTTTTCAGTGCAGTTCTTGCGGCAAAAGATTCAGCTCGAAGAATAGCCTCAAGTTGCATTTAAGAGTTCATACTGGAGAAAAACCTTATGAATGTCAGTATTGTTCTTGGAAATTCCACAAAAAAAATCAATTAGTTGTCCATATCTATAGGCATACCGGTGAAAGACCTTATGTTTGTGATATTTGCGGTCGTGGATTTAAGCAGAAAGGCGATATGAGAAAACATAAAGCTGGGCATGTTATGCAGCTTAAAAAGACGGGAAGTAGCAATACCTAATGGAATTTAAAGAAAATTATTTAATATTGCCTAATAATTTATTTTTATGAAAGGCAGTGGTGTGTGTAATACTTAATTTAATGTAATTAATTTATTATGCATTGTACATGTATGAGTAAGATTGTTGATGCTCTTTTTTCAGTTTTCACAATGATTTTTATTGATATTTGTGATATGTAAATTAAAATTTTTTAAAAAATGTCGTTCTTCTTGTGATGTGATCGCTGTAGCTCTAGCTTGTATAAAATTGTAATGCCATGGAAGTTTCAGTAGTGAGCTATAAAATCTCTCGACGATTGAACTTCTAGACTAAAAAAATTCAAAAACTCGAAGGAAAAACTGAAAATTTTGGCCCGCTTAGCAGCGCTCAGCTATTTATTGTGAACTTCCTTTCTTATCAACGTTGAAAAAAATAAACAGAAAATTTAAAATTTTGATTTTCGTTTTTTGATTCTTCAATTTTTCAATAATTTCACCTCATTTTTTGATATTTGTTGAATTTATGTACAAAATTGAAATCGATCAGCATCGCACACTATTCCAGAAAAGGAAATGCTTACTTGTGTAATTCCGGGTTGTAATTCTTCTTCAAAAAATTGTCGATTAAGTTTTTTCGAGATTCCTGTGAAATTGAATGTGCGTCAGAAATGGATCGAAGTTATAAATAATTTAAGTGAGTATCCTGTTTTAAAGTTTTTAATTTTTTTTACTTCTTGAATTCTAATGTTCATCGATATCATTTTAATATTCATACAGAACAAGAAAGAGGCGAGTCTTCGTGGATTCCTCGCGACCGAGATGCAGTTTGCTCGAAACATTTCGCCATTCAAGAGTTTAAAAACGACGTTAGGAAAAAAACGCTCAAAGAAGATGTTCTACCTTCAGTTTTTTGTGATTATCCAGAAGTTTTGGCTCCAGTTTATTTAAAAAATCTCGACCAAGGTTGTATTATCTTATTCTGTGACCGACTGTACCTTCCAATGCCTATATAAACCTTAATTTTAAATTTTTAGATTGCACCAAAAAAGTCGAGGTGTTCAAAAAAAACACCATTTGTCGTCTTTGCGGTTTTGGTGAAGGTCAGTTAATTAATATGTTTGACGAAGAAGGAATAGAGCGTAATATTCCAAATCTAATCCAGAAGTATTTACCTATAGACGTACGTTTAGTCGGCAATAGCATTGCCAGTTTATTTTATCCATTTTAAATATGCCTATTTTTGCAGATAAATAAAGAAGGAGCTTTTACAAAAGCAATTTGTTACGTTTGCGTTTCTGCTTTACTCGCTTGGAATGAAATTTACCAACAAACCATTCGAGTAGATCAAGAATTAAATTCATTTCTCACATCTAACCGACTTAAAGATGATTTTCAAATCACCATTGATGAAGAAAAGGACCCCAAAGATGAATGCAATTTCGATGAATCATCGAATGGAAACGAATTACTCGACGATACCGAAAATAATTTCACACCTCCGATTAGTGTTTCACCAAACAATGAGGTAACTATTTAATACATTTTTATTTCATTGAATTATGAGAAACTATGGAAATAAAACTTATTATTTGCTTGATTTGTAGAATGCACCTAGTTCTTTGGATTTTTTGATTTTGGAAGAAGAAAAAGAAAACTCCATCGCGAATGTAATTCCGGATTTGGAAATTGTAGATGTTTCTTCACTGAATACTTCAAATAAGTTAGTATTTCATCTCCTACGTAACTTTTTTCACCGGACTTGGGCGATAAAAATAAAACCAAGAACCTAAATATCTCGTCTTATTTCAGACCTCCTGACGAAGCCAATTCGCAATCCGTCACCAACGAAAAAACTTTCAACTACACTGTTGCCCATCTATACCAATGTAACATCTGTAAAGACGTTAGTCGCACCCAGCTAGATTTTAAAATACACATCGCCAGTCACAAAACAGTGAAACACTACACCTGTAGTATTTGCGATGCTACTTTTAACTTGAAAAAAGTCATGGAAACTCACATTAGAGAAGCTCATTCTAATAAAAGGTTACGCAAACGCCATCCTTTAAATAATAAATCTTGTTTTCATTGTGGACGCGAGTTCACCGTCCGAGCTTCCCTCAATATTCACATCCATAAACAACACTGGGATGGTGAACACTACGTTTGTGACGTTTGCGAAGTAAAATTCCTAACCGAAGCTGAATTACGATCTCATATTCAACAGACCAACCACAAGACTGATGGATGTACCATAAAACAATGCATAAATTGCGGTTTGGAATTCGAGAGTCGGTTCCGCTACGGAAAACATATCGCTACGAAGCATGGATCAGGATTGAAATGTTCTGTTTGTGGTATTATGATGAAGAATTTCCAAGAATTACAGGATCACGAAGGGTTACATCCGCAGCTAAGGCCTCACAAATGTCACCTCTGTGGCAAAAATTTCAAAAGACTTGGCGATTTCAATAAACATCAGATGGTTCATACTGGCGAACGTCCTTACGTTTGTGAAATCTGTGGCAAGAATTTCAGTCGTAAACATAATATGCATTTGCATCGTCGATCACATTTTGGCGAAAAACCCTTCAGCTGCGCAGTTTGTAATTTGTCATTTTCTCGTATGGGAGATTTACGTAAACATAAACAAACTCATTATTTGAAGAATTCGCTGAATAAGTTGTGAACTTTTTAGACTGATTAACAATAAACGTATGTAAAAGTAATCCAGAATCCATTGATGTAATTTTTGAAGCTGATGATGTCATTGACGTCACAGATTCAATTCTTTGAAATTGCTGGATTTTTTCAAATCTGCAGTTTTTTGAAGTGCCTATACAGTGATTTAAGTGAGTCGATTTACGATATTTTTTCAAAAGATAATTTGTGACTTTTTGAACTTTCAAGATTGAATTTCAGAGTTACATTTAAAATTTTTAAATTTCCCATTCCCATATTTCATGAACTTTTCAATGTTGAAAAAGACTGTACTTTTTTTTACTAGTTTGAAATGTGTTACCAAGAATATTAGTATGCAATGTTGTTTTTATTTCAAATAATAATAATAATAAAATAACAAAACACAACATAATTTTAATTGAGTTGTTTCGTCATTTTATTTACAATATAAATATTTTAGTGGTCATTAACACGTTACAAAATACATGATTTTATATTTGCTTTCTAATGTGAGTAGCCTTATGCTTTCGCATATCTCCGCTCTGTTTAAACCCTTTATTACAAATTGAACACACGAATGGTCGTTCGCCGGTATGAACGAGAATATGAGTTGACAAATATTTTTTTTTCAAAAACTTCAACGAACAATGCGGACATTGATAGCGTTTCTCTCCAGTATGAATAACTAAATGGCAATTCAGCAATGCCTTATTTTTGAATTTTTTGGCACAAACTTCACACTCGAAAGGTTTCATTTCAGGGTGTTCCAATTCGATGTGTTCTTTTAACGAAGTACCTTCCTCAAAATTCAACGCACATATCGGGCATGCAAAATTATTCATATGCTTTAGTTTATGTTTTTTGTAAAAATGTTCTTTTTTAAACTCTAATCCGCAATATTCACAATATTTATGAAACGATTCCTCCGGCTTCGGTGCATTACATTTTTTCGGGTTGGAGCTATCGCATTCGCCTGATACGCGATGCTTATCGTAAGTCAACTTACGATAAAAAGTCGAGTGACACTTATCACATTCGTAAAGAGCTTTTTTCGTGTGTATACTGCTGATGTGCTCTTCTAATGAACGAGCTGATAGTAAAACCTTTCCGCAATAGTCGCATAATCGTGGTACGTGTTTTTTCACATAGACCCTCTGCCGTTGATGGACGACTTTGATGTGAATGGTAAGATTATGGTTGCGATTGAAACTTGAACTGCATTGGTGGCACTTGAAAGGTCGCTCGTCCGAATGTACAGTTTTCAGATGCCTTCGAAGGGATTCCGGGTATTTGAAGATTTTACCACAGATATGACACATTCGACGTAAGTTCAAGGTTGGAATACGTCGACGTCGGCGGCGACGGGCGGCGAGAATTTCGCGGCTAAAATAAAAAACACCCATTAAAACAGGTTTACATGAAATAAAAAACTCACATAATTAATAATTCCGAGAAGGTTTTTTTCTTTAAAATTTCTTTCTTTTGGTTTAAGGTAAACGCAACTGGTAAATTACCTTTTCATTTTCGACATATCCGGCGATCTATGAACAATTTCTATTTCATTTTTTTCTATACTTTCATCTTTAATTTGCACGCATTCAATTTCTTCCTTTTTAATGATTGCTTTTGGTTCGTTTTCTTCGCAACTATCGACGAAGTTTTGAGCTTTATTTTCAAATTGCTCCAAATCGAGAGCTATAACTTTTTCTTCCATTTCGATTTCTATGGGCATCTCGTCTGGTACCTCTTCTACGATTTTTTCTTCGGGAAACAAATCATAAGAATCGGTTTCTTCGGGCTCTTCTGTTACCTCGACTATTTCAATCTCTCCGACCGAGTCGTCCTCGTAATCCATATCATTATCGTCTGCGTTTTCGTAACATGGTACCTCCATCGTTTCGGTGTCTAGATTAATAGGCTTGCTTTTCTCTGGTATTTCTTTAGCGACGACGACAGGCTGTAAAAATAATAATAAATAAGGCAAACGAATTTTAATTAAGCGACAAAAACAAGGTGTGTATACTGAACTGGAACTTCTGTTAATTTCTTCACTATCGATTGAAATCGTTTATTGACAGCGTTACAAGTCTTGAAAAATTGGTACCACGTTACCAAGTTGGTTTCACAGCGAGAACATATATTTAATGGCAAAATGTCATCCTTTTGAATCTATTAAAAAATGACCATAAATAAAAGTAATTAAATACATAAATCTGAGAATTCTGAAAATATACCTTTATGTCTGGAAAGTGATTGCTAATAATTTCATGGTAATTATATTGATTCTGTTCGAATATAGCTTTCATTCGATTACTGTAAGAGCCACATAATCGACACAGTTCGTCCAATTGAAATATATTCTTATTCGGTAACGATTCACTCAAATGTTCCATCTGACCAACACCTTGCTCATTATTGTCAACTAAAAAATAACAATCAATGAATGAAAAAAAAAGTACTGAAAATTAAACAATTTAAAAACTTACTTGTTGATCTGATATCCGATGCGTATTCAGAATCAACAGAAATGATTCTACTCTGAGAACCTTCGCCTGCTAAAAAAAAAACCAGACATTACAAGAGATGAAATAAATTTCGCTACTCAAGTTGAACGAATCGCTTACTCGATGTTTTAGAATCATCGGAATTTTTAGAATTTGACGACGTTATTAATAATCTGGGTACACCTAGAAAATTCAATTCACTTAGAAAGTGCTAGGATGAGGTAAAAAACATGAAATTTCATAACTAACCTAAATAAGATATTATGAATCCGTTATTTACACCGTTTCCATCGCTTTTACCTAAATTCTCTTTATTTTCCTTGTTGATACTCAAGGCCTCTTGACTTTTACGTTTACGTAAGATATTCGATGAGTCTTCGCTGATTTTGGGAATTGTTGTCAGATTTGCCGTAGGTACAACTACACAAATTATAAAATTAGTAAAGAAATCGAAATTAAATATAACAAAAAAGCAAAATTTTTACCATCCGGTTTGAGATTTCGTTTCGGGGGTAAGTTCATCAATTCAGCTTTCAAATCACGATGAAAATCAGCCGGTGTGAAATGCTCAGAACAAATATAACTATTGTCTATTGAAAAATCATCTCCTCTGCGACATACAGCTACCCATTTAGCTCGTATTTCAGGACTTCTCGGGAACTGATAATACTTCACTGATTTATCGGTAGTTCGTGTCCTAGGATTATGATTTCGACATGTTGACACTGCGCATCGATATCCCATACTTCATAGTCTCAAGAATCGTAATTTACTAATAGCCTGTTATCGAAAAATTGAATTTAATATTATCATTATTCGGTTATCAGAATGATTTGGAAGGAAGATACGCATAGTTGAGTGTGTCAATGGCGTACCTTCTATGAATACTACAATTTTATATACCTGCTGAATTGAACCAGTAGTGAATATTCAGTCGGTGAGATGTATAAATTTATTATCAATGATTCTTCTCAAGAATCAAAAATAAACAATTCAAAAAATCACAACTTTCAAAAATTTAAATTTTTACACACAAAAGGAAAAAGGACAAAATGTACAACAAGGCATGGTAAGGTAATTTTACCCGCTGTGACGTCAGTTCTGCGCGACATTTTATCTGAATCATGCTTGTCGAAAAAAAAGTTTCAATGTCCCATTTCAGAATCAATAATTTTTCTATAAATAGAAAATAACAATTATTTTAACTCGAAAATGCGTTTAAAAAATCAAGGAAATTATTTCACTTGGAATTTAGCTTTACAATACAGTTAAATTTGATTCAAATTTTTATTTTTCAATGATTTCTATTTCAAATTTTACGAAATTTTTCATTTAATTTTTCCCTGAATGTAACGGAAAATTTATCACAGAACAAAGGTGAAAAGAGAAAGATTTCGTTGAAACGTAACATCGACAATCCATTTTGATTGATCGAATGTTTCTGACGTCATATAAACAGTGATCAATGATTGGCTGAAGTTAATCACGTGGTTCTGATCTTCCAATGTGATTGGTTTCGTGTTCTAAACATTGACTATCTGTGGCAACCTTCGACATCTAAACAAACTACTGCAACGAGCTCGTATACATACGTCGCCATTGATTTCCATTTCAAGTTTTAATTCTAATTTAATTATATAAATGTTGGCGTTTGTATCAACGCCGTATTTAAATTTTAAACGGTAATGACTGATTGAATCAATGTATTGTGGCTTACTGCGTGAATAGAATCGTGAAAATTATCAACTTTAATTCTCTCCCGACTACCAGGTACGAATTATCCATAATAATCTCATTAAAATCATACGTCCGTTGTATCGATGACTTTATCCAGATTAGGAAAAATCTATGGAAAAAGTATCATAAATAGAATTTATTCATTATCGCGATAAATAATAAATATTGTTTAAAATTGCCAAGCTACAGTCAAAATGTTACCTCGAATAACGAACCATTCTGTCATTTGCAGCTGATCGACCTCACCGAAAATGATTTCGGTCGATTCCATATTACAAGATTTGCACGATCTGAGCAAACTAGAAGATCTTTGCAGATTGTGTGGAAAAAATCAGTCAACGATTGTTCCTATTTTCGATGAAACTCATCGTTATAATTACTATAAAATTATTCTACTCCATTTCAAGGATGAACTTCAAGTATGATTTTATCATTTGTATTTTTACCAAACTTGATTCAGTTAGTAATGTATAACTTTTCTCTAGGTATCCAAAACTGATATATTACCTTTGAAAATGTGCTCCAAATGCCTAAAATCGATGATGTCGTGGCATGAATTTTACCTCGATTGTATTAAAGTTGAGAAAAAATTCAAACGACTGATAGACAAGTTTAGCTTGAATCAAGACCCAGATGTAAGTGTTTTCGCTGTAATATTTCTTTCGAATCTTCTCTCAATACTAAAGCATTACTCTTTATTTTCAGAAAAGAACGTCGTCTCTTGGAAACGACGTTGAAGTAATCGAAGTCAGCGTTGATGGTGATAATTATGATTTCTTTCAAGAAAATACCAACGATTTTGATATATCGAACATTAATATCAAAGAATCCACATCTTTCACCAATACCAACGATTTTTCTGACTTTCATGATCTAGATGAATCAAATGAATCCGATACAGAAAATAAAACGGATAATAAATCTATTAGTCATTCCGAGTGAGTATTTTTATCGTGCTTATAATACTAATATATTTTTTTATGCAAAAATTTATTTGGGTGAACGCATCTGAAATGGTCTTTCTATGTTTTTTTACAACTATAAGAGCAAAAATTAGATTTTTCGAGGAATTATTTCATGTAAAATTTCATCCAAATTCGAATGAAATACTTTCTGATGTGTCCTGTTTGAATGATTATTTATTTTTTTGAAATCGAATAGTATTTTAATTGAATGAGATTAATATTTTTGATTTTAATGAGGACACGAGTTTGCTTAGACGATTTTTTGTGATAGACCTGGTTGAAATGAAGGATTTTTGAATCCTTAATGTTTTACGTGTTTGATGATTCGATTAGTATTTTGATGTATTGAAGGACTGACGACTTTTGTATCTATTCCTTTGCTTCCTTTTGTTTATTATTCGTAGTCATTTCAGTTCGATGAAGGATTATTTTTCAAATGATTGAATTAATCATCAATTTGTCGCTTTTGTAGTAATTATTCATTCGATACACTTATTCGAACTTTGTATGCTGATTTTCCCAAGTTATTCATAAGTTTATTGTGTATTTATCGTATAATAAGAACCCGATCTCGTGCGATGGAAGAAACCAAAATCAGGGTTTGAAAAATGGATCTATCTGGTCGTTCGCTACTGTATACATACTAGAATATCAACTGTTCAAATTTGACCTATTTTTAAAAAATATTACCACATAAAAGCAGAAGACAAACGTGGTACCGGTTTGAACGTTGAAAAAGTACTCGAAACCGTTTAATTTAGAGTCACAACGTGTTTGTAACACGAATTATCGTATTTCTTTTTGCAGACCGGCCGGCGGTGAGAAAACTCCATCGTTGTCTCTACAACAAAAACCTAAAAAAAAAAAATCAACCGTATGTCGAATCTGCGGTAAGCTATACACGAACCGAAGTACATATCTGAATCACTTGCAGAAAGCACATTCCACTCATAACACCGCCAAAGCTGCCAAGAAACCTCTATCTGAACAACAACAGCAGCAGATCGAACAACAAAAAGCAGACGAATTGAAGCAACTGCGATTGCAATATTTGCAAAAAAAGATGCGAAAGAAACCACCGCCGCCGAAAGCTAATCTAGTACCGGACATATGTTACAAATGTGGTAAAACCTTTAAACATCCGAGTAGTTAGAGAAATCATTTAAAATACATTCACGCAGCTGATCCGGAAGCTGTAAAGCAGCCTTTGAGAGCGCCAAGAATGTGCGAACTTTGCGGCAAGCTGTGCAAAGGTAGTTATTTCAAATCGCACATGTTAAAACACGCGAATCCAGATTCGTTCAAGTGTAACGATTGTAATAAAGTTTTCGCCTATGAATCGACGCTCAAAAGTCATATGAGGGTTTGCCACACCGATGATAAGCCATTTTCGTGTACAATATGTTCGGCGTCTTTCAAAAGAGCAGATTACCTCAGAACGCATTTACGTTATAAACATCAAGATGTGAAAATGGATGATATGTTTAAATGCGAACATTGCGATATGGTATACAAAACCAAGAAATATTACCTGATCCATTTAAAAGTGCACGACGAAGATCACGTGGATACCGCAAAGCAGAAAAAATCCAATCGTCGGACCGAAACAGATGGTACAGTGAAGTTCATTTGTACAATTTGCAATTTATCGTTCAAGAAAAGGAACTATTTGCTGTTGCACGAACGCTACGTGCACGTTAAAGGCCAACCATACTCGATCAGCGAAAATGCCGAAGGCCAATACAAATGCGACCAGTGTGACAGACGATTCTCTTCGATGAGCGGACGCAATTACCATTGTAAAACCGTTCACGGTAAAGAGTTCGATATGAGTTTTAGTGCCAAATGTGATCATTGCGGATTAACGTTCCGCAACAGAGTTTTTTATGCTAGGCATAAAGCTAAATTGAACGGTATGCCTACCTGTTACCTGTGCTGGAAACAGTTCAACTCGGATGAAGAATTGACCAAACATATTGACGTAGATCACTTCACAGATTTGCCTTTCGTTTGCGAAATATGTAAAAGTAGATTCGTCGCATTGAAGAATCTAGAACATCACATAAGAACTAGACATTTGAACGATAAACCGTTCAAGTGCGATATTTGTGATCATAGGACGACTAGAAAGGATGCTCTGGAGATACATATCAGAGGAACGCATTTAGGAGAGAAACCGTACGAATGTGATGTTTGTGGGAAACGATTTTCCCAGCGGAATGACTGGCGGAAGCATGGAGTCAAACATAACAACGATACTAAGTGATCGTCCAGAGTCTTTAATGTAATTTAGTATTACTTATTCCTTGTTTTTTTTCTTTTATTGACTTTTTCCTAATTTTTTTTTTGTCTATAATGTTTATTGAATTTGTTTATTTAGTGTCGTCAATGTTCAGTCTATGTTCGAAGTGATTTGATTAAAATTTTATTGGTATATGTAAAGCTGGGTTCAATTTTCGAGAAATCTTTTCGCTCAGCTCGGCTAAATTCCTTATTTTTCACTAGTCTACAGTCCAAGCGGGAAAAAGTACTCTAGAAATCAATTTTGGTTGAATTTATTGCGGCCTAAAAAATTGAGTTGGCTTTTTGTAGGTAACAGTGCAGAAAATATGTATTTCGGATTTTCACATTGGCACAGGGGGGGGGGGTATCCTAACCATATCCAATTTTCAAAATGGCTCCGGCCCAAAAAAAAATTTTACAGTTAGGTAGCGGACGTCTCCCTTACTTCAAATATATGCTTACTTCATGTGACCAGTGGCACAATGGGGCGCTAGTGCTCCCTAAATGCGATTTTTACCCAAATGTCATTTGCGTGTGCGCAATATCATCGGGGGTCCAAAAAAAAAACGTCTGAAACATAAATGGGTTCATTTCGCACTCATTAGGCCAAAGTTTATGAAAAACAGTTGGCACAACAGGGCGTAGTTGAATTTCAAAGTTGCGGCCCCCTCTACATTCAAGTAAAAATGAACTAACAAGTTACTTTGCGACCTATCAAAATGGGTTAAAATTTCGCAAGGAATTCAAAAATCATGACCAAATTTTTTTGAGAATAAGAGGCTCTAAATTGAATCGATTTTGGATATTATCGAAAAATTACTGTGCAACCCATTAAAATTGGTTAAAATTTCGGTAAAAATTCAAAAATCATGAAAAAAAATTTGGAGCAATTTTTGAAAATTTGAAGCTTTAAAATGAGTCAATTTTTAAATATTGAATAAATACCGTGTGACCTATTAAAATGGGTTGAAATTTCACTAAAAATTCAAAAATCACAATCGAAATTTTTTTTGGACAATTTTTGAGAATTTACAGGCTTAAAAGAGTCAATTTTTGGATATTATTGAAAAAATACCGTGCAACCTATCAACTTGGGTTAAAATTTCACCAAAAATTCAAAAATTACGATCAAATTTTTTTTCGAACAATTTTAGAGAATTGAACTTGACAAATTTCAGAAATTCTTTACTTTTTAATTTTAGAAAAATTTATATTGTTTCATGTTTCGGCTAAAAAAAATACATCCGAAACATAAATTGGTTCATTTCGCACCCCTGCTACATTCAAGTAAAATTGAACTCCCATATAACTTTTCAAAAGTTACTTTGTGACGTATCAAAATGGGTTGAAATTTCGCCAAAAATTTAAAAATCTCGACCAAAATTTTTTGAGTATTTCGAACCCTTAAAGAGTCAATTTTTAGATTTGGATATTATTGAAAAAATACTGTGCGACCTATCAAAATGGGTTAAAATTTTACCAAAAATTCAAAAATCACGACTAAAATTTTTTTAAAGCAATTCTTGAGAATTTGAAGCTCTAAAATGAGTCAATTTTTGTATATTATCGAAAAACTACCGTGCGACCCATTGGAATGCGTTAAAATTTCGCCAAAAATTGAAAAATCTCAACCAATTTTTTTTCGAGAATTTTTTGAAAATTTGTAGCCCGACTTCCAGTTTTTAGAACAACACTTAGCGACAAAACATAAGCATAATCTCTGAAATTTTTTTCAAGTCTAAACAGTCGATTTTTTCAATTTTTTTACAAGTGCCAAGAGTCTTTTGGAAATGTAAAATGTTTTCCAAGTCTGAAAAATTATATAAGATAACAGAGCTTTATTAAATTTTTTAAAAATGCATATAAATTTTTCTAAAATCAAAAAGTAAAGAATTTCTGAAATTTGCCAAGTTCAATTCTCTAAAATTATTCGAAAAAAAATTAGATCGTGATTTTTGAATTTTTGGTAAAATTTTAACGCAAATTGATAGGTCGCGCGGTATTTTTTCAGTAATATTCAAAAAATTGACTCATATTAAGGCTTCAAATTTTCAAAAATTGCTCAAAATAATTATTTTTGTGATTTTTGAATTTTTGGCGAAATTTTAACCTATTTTAATAGGTTGCACAGTAATTTTTCGAAAACATCCAAAAATCGATTCCATTTAGGGCCTCAAATTCTTAAAAAAAAGCCCCAAAATAAATTTGGTTGTGATTTCTGAATTTCTGGCGAAATTTTAACCCATTTTGATAGGTCGCGAAGTAACTTTTTAAAAGTTATTTGGGAGTTCATTTTTACTTGAATGTAGTGGGAGACGCAACTTTGAAATTCAACTCAATTGACTTATAGACATTATGTCATCCTTTTTTGGACTTGAAAAATTCTTAGATTTCCGCTGATTTTGAGAAATTTTATGAGACCTTTTTGGAATGTAGAAAATTTTCAATCAGCAAAAGCATATCCTATGTTTTGTAGTTTCATGGGTGGCACGGAAATGACGGGGATTTTTTGTCAAAAATGACCAAATTTGGTTAAAAATCGCATTTAGGGGGCACTAGCACCCCATTGTGCCACTGGCCACATGAAGTAAGCATATATTCGAACTTTGAAGTAAGGGAGGTGTCCACTACCAAATTTAAAATTTTTTTTTGTTCCGGAGCCATTTTGAAAATTGGGGAGTTTTAGGCTCCAGCCTCCCATTGTGCCACTGCGAAAATCCAAAATACGTATTTTCTACACTGTTGGACCTATACCTACAAAAAGCCAACTGAATTCTTTGGGCCGCAAAAAAGTCAACACAATGAACACTTTTTCCCAGTTGAACTGTAGACTAATATTCTTCCTCGGTAGTCATTTTATGGCATTTTCATTTGTTTTATCCTGTTTCATTACTCAGCTCCACCCATTGCGAAGATATGAAGTATTTTAATTGAAAAATCGAGACTTTTTCTTTCAGTGTGTATTTGAACGATGTTGTTTCATCATTTTATGGAAATATTTTTCGACTATTTTTCATTCTAAACAGGTCCTTCGATACAGTAATGTTATTCTTTTACCGAAATAATTCGTATAAACGTTGCGATAAGCCACTAACCATTTACTCTCCGCCCATCGCACGCCCAATTATCAATATCGATGAGCGATAAATAAAAAAGCGAAAAATAATCTACAACAATGCTCACGCGACGAATGGTTTAATAAACTTAGACGCCTCGACGAAGGGCTCTCATCATTTTCATCGATGAGTAACGTATGCCTCTCTTTTTTACAGGAGTAAAACGACGAAAGTGGAAGAGCCAAAGAGAAAGGATAATAATAAAAGCCAATTGTTAGCTCTGGGCAAACGTTCGACGGCGTCTAAGGGTGACCATGGTGGAGGCGGTAGTTCACCTGCTAAACGCGCTAAATCCGATTCTAAGGTGGGAAGCGGTGGCGGCGGCGAAACAATCCATGTTCCTAAACAATCAACTCCGAGTAAAAAACCGAGCACGGTTGGTAAGGCTAGAAATTCGACAATCGCAACTCCTGCGGCTAACAAAGCTGTTGGAAAAATCGCCAATATTAAACCTTCGAATAAACCAGTCAACGCATCCGCTCCGGTCACAGCGCCTGTTGAAATCTATCTCGATGAAGATAACGACGTTGAATTCTTCGAAAATGAATGGAGCAAAACGATGAAAGAAGGGGAGGAAATCAAAGACGAGGATAGCGACGAGATGATGAATTTGGAATGCGACGTAGAAATACATTCTCCGCTGCCGGAATCGAACGGCGCTGAAAATCAAAACGTCAACGATTCCACTCCTAAAAAGAAAACAAAATTCATTCGGCCGCCAAAAATGTGCGACGTTTGTGGCAAAGTAGTCAGCGCCAAGTTGTTCAAAGAGCACATGGTCATGCACAATAATCCCGAATCGATGACATGTTCATGTTGCGGCAAACTCTTCAGTACGGTTTCGACTCTGAAGAAGCATTTCATCTGGACTCATACGACGCTGCGACCATTCATGTGCGATCTATGCGGCAGCACGTTCAAACGCAACGATCACCTCAAGCTGCATCGCGAGCATTTCCACGCCAACGAGAACAGCGGAGGTACAGCTGTGAAATGCGGAGTATGCGGAGCCAGCGTACAAACCATGGTATCGTTGCAAAGCCACATGAAACGAGTGCACGGCGAAAAGAAAATCGTATCTTACGATAAAGATCTCAATCATAAAATACTGGCTGATAAATCATACGAATGCGGTATCTGCGGCTTGAACTTCAAACAATTCAGTTACCTGAGAATACACATCAAGTTCGTCCACGAAAAAGGCCTTCCTTGGCATATAAACCAAGGCGCCAGCGGACCCTACAAATGCGAACCATGCAATTCGACTTACGCGACGCTGCAAAGTCTCAGAGAACATAATCGAAGACGTCACGATGGTGCTCCGGTTGAAAAATTCCATAAAGAATGTACTCATTGTGGCATGCTCTACAGGAATCGTTTACATTATTCCAAACATTTAGCCAAGATCTCCGGCCGACCGACCTGTTATGTTTGTTGGAACGATTTCGAGACCGCTGATGACCTAAAAGTGCATATCAACTCCGATCACTTGGACGAATTACCCTTCGGATGTGAACTCTGCGGCGTACGATTCGTCTACTTGACCGAATTGCGAAACCATATGTATACCCATTCGAAAACCAAACAATTCAAATGTGATCAGTGTTCTCAATCTTTTGTTCGAAAAGATTTCCTAAAGTCTCATAAACGTCGTCATGAAGGTATTAGGAATCACACGTGTGAAGAGTGTAGCAAAAGTTTCGTCGAATTTTGCGATCTTAGAAAGCATATGCAGATACATTTGAAAAATAGATCGTTTGGAAATGTTAAAGAAGCGAAAAAAATACTAGTCTCGTAATCCGCAGCAATTGTATTGTTTCGACTAGAGGTATTTTTTCTGTAAAAATGGGTATTCGTTTGTTTTGTATTGTTCCATGGTAATGTTTCTGTTAATGAATCGTGTTTGCATATTATTTCATACCCTAGTAGCCACATATCTACAATAGACGTTTATTATATTTATTTCTCAGTTACAAATTTTAGCTGATGGATATCTACATTGTCCAAAATACCATCGTGTTAATAGCTAGATAGTACCATTTATACTACATTACATAGTATATACATGACTAATAGATATTCATAAAAAACTAGCCTTTTGCAAATATCTATTCGCCATACATGGTACTTCATATAAACAAGTACCAACCAACTATTAAACTATACATAGTATATCTAACGGATGAATATGTATCCATCTATTAGGTATAAAATGTGCAATTATTAACTATACACAGTTGAACAAAATAATTTTACAAAAATTCAGAAATTCGAAAAATATATTTGAAATCAAATAAAAACAAAATATTATCTTCACTCTCACTCCTTTAAAATCGCCTAACTATTGCGCTCATTAACATATTAATGACATAAAACAAAAAAAAGGACTTCCATAAATTAAATTTGTACTAAGTAAATAAAGCGATATTAATCTTCTACGGTTGTATTTCTCGAATCGGCGGTTTGACTTTTGTTTTTCAATTGTCGTCGGATTTCTGCTATTAGAGTCGCTTTTACAGAATTACTGTATTTCAAGAAATAATCTATAGAAATAGAAGATGATTATGAACATAAATTCTATCTAGGTACCAAACTGATAAAACAGTAGAAATAAAATTACCAATTGCTAAACAGCAAATTTTAGTTTCTCCGAATGATTGCTTATCTTTTCGCCCACAATAATTAAATTGATTCAGCACAGTGGTAGTCGCGATTGTGTCCAGCCATATTTTAATTCTTTCGCGTTCATCTTTGCCTCCGAGTTTACCTAGGAAGGCGCACTGCAAAATAAAAAAAATAGAAATTAAAAATAGGTAAAAGAAATTATGTATAGGTATTCATTTAGGCAATAATATCAATTCCGGGGGGGGGGTTATAATAGTAAATAGATAAGGTAATGCGATGAATACTCATTATACTCACATAACGTTCTGCGAAGTTATCTTCTTCGAGACAATAATTGAAATTTGACACATCTTCGATCGTATTTAAAGGTAACTTTTGCCATATTATTTCTAATTGAGGACCAAATTCTTTCGGTAAAGCTGCAATATTTCCGATTTGATCGATTTTTTTTTCAATTTCAATAGACCGCTTTACTAGTTCGGTAACCTGGCCACCTATATGTATAAAGTACAGTGTAATTAAAACAAAATACAATAGGTACCTAATTAAAATCACAAAATTTCCAAACATACTTTCCAAAAGTAGAAAAATGCAAATGTACTCACTTATACCAATTAATAAATCCTTCATTCCATTAAAATCCAAGTCGATTGTAGGAAAAGTTGAATAAAGTATCGTATTCTGTCCAGCTTCATTAGTATTATCGAAGAATTCTGTATTATTAACGGTATTGTCTGGCGTCAGTACTGTTCTATACAAAGACGTTTCTGTGGATTCTGTGATACAAAGTTATTGAATTAATATACCTAGATGAGTATTTCGATTTAAATAGATGAAGTTGAAATATGAATAATGACAAGTACACCTGTCATGAACTGACCTAACGCGCCAATATGCGTAGATGTTTCAGTCGTTTGTCCAGCTGCGGCTGCTTCGCCAATAACATACGATTCTATGATACAAAATACACAACATTCAATTGATGACTTTACAATCACAAGTACATAGTAAACTACATTTCACCATCTAAAATATTATTAACGTTGAGCCTGACCTGGTATCCTAGTAGCTGAACTGAACGTCGCCTTTTTTTTCGGTGAAGCCTCTTTATCTTTATGAATAGAATCAATTTGAAATGGCAAGTCAGACTTCTTAGGTTTACTCTTTGCGTTCTTTCTTTTACGACTTTTTCGAGGTTTAGGTTCATCGTTGTTACTGGTGTTTCGTTGTCGTACATACACGAGCTGGGGGAATTCTTCTTCATCACCCGTAGTTTGGTCCAATACCTTTTTTCTTAAACGTTGAGCTTCCTGATAAGTATCTAGAATGGAAAACATATTTGTCAAAAAAATATGAAATGAAACATCAACGCAGTACCTATGTTATATACAGGTAGTTATAGGTACTAAAACTAGGTACATATATATCAAATAAAGCTCCATTATTATATACACAGTCATTTTCGCAATGATATTTTTACAGCTAGGTAGATACTTACTTTCGGGGCCGTAGACCCTATCTGTTTTATACTCCTTCCACGAATCTTCTGGCAGTACACCGTTTGAGATTAGAGCTGTGCTGAATTGGTCGGATGCAGACGGTGGCCACTTAAATTTTTGGAATTCGTCTACAAACATTTTTTCATTCACGATGCTAATGTCACCTCCCTTTTCCGCGACGACATAATACTTTAATGGTGTGTTGCTAAATCTAGCGGTCTCCATCGTAAATCGTAATCATAAGTAATTAAGAAAATCAAACAATAGAAAATATTCGAACTCTCCGAAATTCCGAATCACCTTAAATGCATACAATTGAAAATTGGCAAATCGAACGTTTAAAATTCAAAGTTTCAAATTATTTTACGATCTCTTCCAATACTACCAAAACAAAACACGAAAAATTCAAAAATAACGTCAGTAAAAATAATAAAATATCATAATGCTGCATACTGCATAATTATGAAAATAGCATGGGGGGGATGCATAAGATCTCTCACCATCTCACCCCACGCAACTGTGTAAACATGCACTGCTCTGTTTGTTTTTGTTATCAAAACTTTTATTGCGAATGTGAATTTTTGTTGAGTGTTTTTGTGTTTGCGAATTCTACAAATGTTGTTAATAATTTTCTTATGCCATCGTTGGATCATTCAGCATTCCTTGAAATAAAAACAAACAGACATGGATGCGATATAAAGTAGATATCAATGATTGTATTGTAGGTGTTTACCTGGATGAATATTGATGATGTAACAATGGTACCGCTGTGAATAGTGTGTTACAGCTCTCTTTTGAAAATGGAATCAGGTAGTACTTGAATTTAATTCGATGCACTTCGGCAGTAATTTTTTTTTTGATCGTTTGCGTTGATAGGTCAACAACATACATATTGAGATCGGCCGAAGAAAATGGATAAGCAAAAAGCAACGAACTTTTCTTCGAGATAATGTTTCCTTCAACAAATTTCTGTTTCTCATCGCCGAAGAAATTGTCAATTTGAATTATGCAGTCGTCATCCAAACTGCAAAAACAGTCTTTTTCGTTATCTGCTCTCAATATGGTATCGCGAAGTTTCAGTTGTCGATAGGATTTTCTGAACGGAGTTAGTATAGCATTTTGTAGTACGTAGTCGTGATCATTCTGTCTTTTCTGTTTACTTCTGTTCTGTTCGATTTCAGAATTTCTTCTCAGTACTTGCTGCAGAGGATGGTTCCCAGATTGTAATCTGTGTTTCAGAACTCCCAGAAAATTTTCGAACATAAAAGCGCTGAATCGATCGAGCGCACCGTGTGTCATCGCATCGTCTGGTAGATGCAGTAGACCATGGATGTTCTGCGATACGTATTCCTGTCCGTAGAGATCGGCAAAGTCATCAATGAAGATTTGTACCATTGTTTTGGCACATCTAATGTTATTTTCGGTAATTCTAGTTTCATCGCAAAGAAGACGTACAACGCAGTGTAATAAGACGAAATTTTTCCATAACTCGTCTGGTAATTCATTTCGTAGAACAGTTGGACCAACGTACAGCAAAAACATCCTAAATTCTGTAGCTTTCCAGTGTTTGTAATCCTGTAGAGCTCTGGGAATTCTTTGGAAATCGTTTGGACAATATTTCGCAGCTGCTTCTAATTTCTTTGAAATGTTTTTGAAAAAAAGGCTGGATTGGCGTACTTCCAGTGGTCCACAGTGCCATATTGCTATAATTTTTTTCACAGCACCAAGGCAAACAAGGTGCATGTAATCTAAGGGAGTATTTTTTATAATGTCAAAGTTTGGAATTTTGGTGAGAATAGTGCCAGTTTTATGGAAAGTCCAATCTTCTTGGGCGATGAAAGCTTCATGTGTTCTGCTTGGAGCTTCGCCAAGAAAGCTCATTCTATTTCTAATATACTGGCCTTCGATCTCACATTTTGTGCAGCCGGACGTAGCATTATGTCCTTTTGTGTTGAATGCGAAGGCTTTTGCGGGCAAATCAGCGATGAATTTCTTGACTTGAAAGTGATATTGTTGACCATTATAATTTATTCCTTTTTCAGACAAATGCGTGCACTCGTTCACAAATAGCTGCAAATATTCTTCGCTGTTGTCAGGTTTTGAAGGCCCGCAATACAGCGCAATTATAAAGACGGTTTTCCCATCGAACGATCCTAATATTGGCCAAAAATTCTTCGTGTTACTTTTGCAAATTGGCACTCCATCAATGTGAAACGTAAGAGATACGATGCCATTTTTTTGAAAAAAATAACCATTCCATATGGCCCTTTGAATGCCTAGATATGAGAACTGACCCGGTTTCATTTCAATTATTTCAGATTGGCGTTGTGTTTTCAAGAACGATCGATAGTCCAAAGGTATGGTGTGATTTGGAAAAATTTTGTATTCATGAAAAAGTTGCAGCAAATTATTCAGAAAAATACGTGGTATGTTTTGCGAAATTATTAAACGTTTTAATTTTTCCAAGAACTCTTCTATGTTTTCTTCACCATCGTCTTGTACCGTACGTTCTAATGTTATCGCATCGCTAGGAAACCGCTGAAATTTCAAGAGTACAGTGTTTAGCACCTTGAAGGATAATTTTTAAGAAAGCAACAAAAAAATCATTCAAAATGCTACGGTTATTGAATGTCAACTGATCATAAATAATGATCTGAAAAAGTTCATATATAATGATCTGAAAAAGTTCATATATAATGATCTGAAAAAGTTCTCAATTTCAGTTATTTCTAAAATATTTATTGTTGATAGATACCAATCATAAGCAAAAATTGTTCAGATTGGAAATTATGTACCTACCTACCTATGTAAAATATAATAATTCTTTATTAATCACTTTCAAAGTGAGGTATTTTATTTGAAATTGGATTTTTTGTTGCTACAATATGATCGATTTATATTTTACATACTACGTTAACTATACCTTCTTTGCTACTTGAACCATATTGTATGTATACAGGTCTACGATTGGCCATAATAATGGAAATATAATGAACAATAATTGTTTGTAATTATAGGTACTTACGGGATAGAATGATTGTAATATAGGTGTGAAAGCTGTGATCTGTGTTGCTGCTGAAGTGTCACTTTCGTTGTTTATATCATCAATAATTGGATTATTATTCACA
>FIZU01055893.1:0-10033 GCA_900064475.1 Pseudococcus longispinus
GTCAAAGTCGAATTATACGATTTTTGTTTTGCAATTACCCCACTACACCTTACACTTTTTTATGACCTAATCTTTCGACGTTATTTTCCAGTTTTGGAAAAATGGGTATGTTCATGGAAAAAAATTGAAATTCAGAAAGCAGTTTGGGGGTTTTTTGGGGAAATTATTTAGGCAACTTAGAATGACCTGATTAAAAAAAGGTTAAATAACGTCGAAAGGCATTCATCTGCCAACACGAAACATGAAAAAAAAAATGAAGAAATGTCCAATATTCGCTGAAATATCACGACCATAAGTTTCAAAATTTTGTCCAAATTTTATGGCGACTTCGGATTATGCGGAGTGCAGGGGGTCAGGATCTAGAACCTGATTGGTTCAAATTTTAATTTTGTGCTGCTTAGAATCACAAGATAGGAAATCCAATTTGATAGGGAGGGCATACCCTTAATTCAATTGCTGAAAATTCACGAGCAGGTGAATTTTTGAGCAATTTGTAGGGGGTAAAAAAATAGGAGGGTCACAAAATGAGCCGTTACCCCTAGAATCCCCCTAAATGGTGGCAAGTTTGATGGAAGAAAAAAATTATTTTCTGCAAAATTTTGAAAAGTATCCATTATTTTGTTGAATGAAAGAACTGCCATTGAGCGCCAGCGAAACTAGGGAGAAAATTTCATTCTTTTCAATCTTAACTTTTTATCCCACTATTTTTCAACGTTTGCTTACTTGTTTATTTCAAAATTGGTCGACATTTTGAAATCGTGAGAATTTTTTAATTAGGTAGTTAAATTGTGATAAAACCATCAATTCACCAACTTTCCAAATGTCCGAGGGACAGCTCTCCTTTGAGTCGCGTTCCTGCTTTCAAATCCCATCATTTTAAACCTCTTCAACTTAAGATGCCTTTCAAATATCTAAGAGATGGCTTCGATTTGGCATATGCATTCGTAGTCCAAATAACTTCCTCATAAGACCACGAAGACTAGAACTTCCCTCCAAAAAAAAATTAATTAGAATTTTAATATTTCTAAGATTCTGCTTTCCTTTTCGCAATAAAACGTAGTAAAACGAAACATTGATATGTGTCAGTCGGTCGATCAAGTACGTATTTGCCTTTCAGAAGGGTAACTGGCGAAGAAGTGTTTAATGAATGAACATACAACAACGAGGGTGGAAAAAAAGGAAGGAAAAAGCAAGAGGGAATTTCGTTTCATAAAAAACGTTTCGTTTGATTTTTTTCAACTACCCAAGAATGTTTATCGCCAATGAAATATTTATTGTAAATATACATATACGGAACGTACGTACACGACGTGGTATTACAAAAAAAAAACCTTTTTAGGGAAACAGCAAAAAATGAATAAATTAAGGAATCAAAGAGTTACCAGCAAAAAAAGACAAATGTCCTTTTGTGTATTGACTTTGTATCTTTACATATCGCAGATGTGAAAAAGTGCGTGATGGGAATGTTGATAGTGAACGTGCGCGCCACCCTTTTTATTGCTGGCGTAACTTGGTCGTAGATATATTTCTTATTTTGTATATTTAGCGATAATATATCACTCGTTGTCGCTAATGTGAGAAGATAGGTGTATAATTGAATTTCGGCCACGTTTTTTTTTCTAGTGCTACTCGTGCTTGACTCGTAATGTCGATCATCGAAGTACTCGAGTAGATTTTTACCAAAAATAAATAGGTATAATATGAAAACGTGGTAAAATCATTTTTCCAAATTAATTTTGCCATATTTCTTGAAAGTTTTTCTATCGTTTGAGCAACACGTGAAAATTTAATTATTCGCGTGATTTTTTCCTCTCTTTCTTACGTTTTCATCGGAGACCGAAAAATATTTCTACTCGCTAAATTAATTAATTTGTAATTTTCGAAAACGTAAGAGTTAATTTGAAACGGTAAACACTATATTTTGAAAATTTTTTAGGTATTTCTTTGCTCACGGTAAAGACGCAAACGAACCATTTCAGCATTAAATATGCATTAAGAAAACTGCGCGAAATATTCGCCGAAGCCACCTAAAAAAGGGTTGCAGGACTTACGTACGTTAGCTTCCGCTAAGAATACGCTTTTCCGTGTTTTATCCTGTTTTCAGTCCAAAGCAACGGTTCGAAATACACGTATAACTATACGAATATATACTAGAACGCGTTTACACTTTATTGTAAAGCAAGGACCGAAATGATTTAAGTACGATGTTGAAATTAAGTTAGCAAAAGAAAGTCCGCGTGCACTCGAGATGGGAAACAGTTTTTAATGTCGAGTACCTCTCAGGGCCAAAATTGTTCACATTTTAACCCCCTAATTTAGTGCCCATATCTGCTGAGAAAACATTGCGAGATATTTTAAATCGAAAACCGAGCTTTAATCTCGACTTGGTTTTTAACGCCACGTGCCATACTTTTCTTTTCGCTGTGCTCGAAATTTCGTAACAGAAGGTGGAAGGTTTTGATGATCGGAATTCAATCATTGCGAGAACAAGGGTTAGTCCACTCGTTGCTTCCGAGTGTAAATTGTTAGGCAGGGGAAAAAAAATAGTCCGAGTCACTTATAAAGCGGCATTTTTAGTCGATATTCTCATCACTGTGCGCGCGTTATTATTCAAAATTAGTTTAGTTTCCTTGTTTTTATCTTGATTTTCATTATTATCAAGAAGGAGAGAGAGAAAAAAAAACACAAAAAAAGTAATTTCCAGTTTTAATGATTTTTTTCCTTCACTCTCGAGAAGGTGTTTTGTTTTAATGTAGAAAAAAAAAGGCACGAAAGAAAGAAAAAGGGGTAGGCGGACGTTATAAAGAAAAATTCATTGTTTTTCTATAACAGAAAGTTCGGCGAAAGAATAGTTATTAAAAAAAAAAAATTACGAGGAAAAAAACCGGAGATTTTGGAAAATAGGGAAAATTAAGTCTAAGCACATTCATCGTTACTTTCAATTAAGTTACTTTACTATTGTTTTAATATGACTAACTGAAGTGTGAGCAATTTGTGTCTCATTTAGCCCAGTCGCCAAACTGAACCCTTTTCGATCTTTTTTAACTTTTTATAATAAAAACACCCTTTAATAGAGTCGCCGATAATGAACAGAGGAGAAGCGTTTCACTCGACACTTTAGTACACCAGCTTAAAAGTTTCTTTCACGATTTTTCTGTTTTTTGTAGCGAATAATTGAATAAAACAGTGTATCATCGAAAACGCGAATAAGCGAGTAATGTTCGGATGAAAAAAAAAAAGAAATTTAAAAGACAATTTTTCGTTAATATTAATTTTGCTCAGTTTATTGAGACGACGAAGCGTAATGTGTTTTTAATTTGAAAATTGTCCAAGAAAAGGGTTAAGTAACACGCATGTTCGTCTGAATAACGTGTATTTAAAAATGTATAAGCAACTATAAATTTTAGTGAAGGATTTATTCAACGTTCTGGCTGAAAAAGAGTTATCAAATTTTTTATTGAAGATATCAGACTGATATGTCAGATTTCGAGGTATTTTTCATCATGTTCTTTGAGATTTTTCGGTCAATTGAACCAAAAAAGCCATTTTTGAGCTCTTTGACCAAAATTGAAACAAGAACAGGATAACATAAAATGGAAGTTTGGAATCGTGAAAATTTTACCTATGATATTTATTGTGAAATTTAATTTTTTGAAAACTATAATTCATGAAAATCTTGAAGACCGGTTCATAAAAATGAAATTAGCACCTATACGATCTTTTAGGGAAATTTTTCAGAGGTCTATGAAAAAATGTATGTACGATTTTAGTCAAGGTTGATGAATAACAAGATATGATATTACAAGAACAAGGTTAGTTATCAACCATTCTTATTGTACTGATTGAATTGTTTTCTTGCAAAACAATACTTGATTGCCTCAATACGAGTATCGAGCAGTGACCAGTGTGTATTTTGTTGGTAATCTTGTAGGTATAGCACCATATCCTCCGCCATTATGTGTATTGACCATGACTGCTAGCAAAAATATTCAAATTAGAATGGTTGAAGTTAATGTTGATAAATAACAGGACGATATTACACGAATAAGGTTATTTATCAACCATTCTTATTGTACTGATTGAATTGTTCCCTTGCAAAACAATACTTGACTGCCCTAATACAAGTATCGAGCAGAGGCAAGTATTTTGTTGGTAATCGTGTAGGTATTTAGGTAGGTAACTGCGGTTGCAGTTTCCGTATCTCAAAAATTTTCAAGTCGCTGGTATACATTACCATACGTACATATGTATTCAAGGTGCTGGAGAGTTGAAGAGTATTGCAATTTTCTATCGCGAATATCTAGAGAACCGGTTCCTAAAAATGAAAATAATACATAACATTTTTTATACACCCTTCAAAATATTATGAAAAGGGTTATTTACAAATTTAACATTGTTGCAATATTTCAGGCACTGCGCGGTATTGAAGTTTCCCATTGCTAATATCTCAAGAAGCAGTTCACAAAAATGAATGTAGTATATAACCTTTTTTGTACGTCGTTTCAAGCACTACTGAAAAAGTTATTTACAAATTTCACGTGGATGCTTTATTTAGTGCGCTAGAGGTATCTGAAAATTTAACGAATAAGATTAGAATTGATTGAATAGCCAAAATTTTGGTATTCATTTATTACACATTTCGTTTTGCAAAGGACTCAAAACCACCCCCAAGAAAATCCTGCCCATCCTTCTCATCAGAAATTTTGAACCAACTCAGTAAAAAATATACCATCACGAAACAACCATCGCATCAACGAAATGATCCAATCGACGTTTTTATTTCGACGATAAGGCCAGCCAAAAGCCAAATTCCCGACCATGTTTTACTCTTGTTGTTAAACTACCCATTGTTTAATCGAACCAACTTGATTATATAGAAATCGCATAAACGTTGGGAAATATCTTATCCTCATTTATACTTGCCTCTTCTACCGACAACACGCTGTCATTACATTCGAACAAACCTCCGAAGAAATAAACTTTGCGAATTATTTTGTCAGTAAATCAAAATATAAAAAAAAAATATATAGAAAACTTTATGCGAACCATCATCTCGCCGAACGAAAAAGCAGAAAAAAGAATTCATCGGATGAACGGAATCTAGTAGAATCCGAAACTGAAACAGGCAGACACGCATATTTGGTTTAGAAAGACATTTCGCATGTAACTTTTTAACGACGATGGAATGGGATCTAAAATGATAAATGACGTTCTGACCTTTTCGTCGTTAAACTCTTTTCGTGTTCGGTATATGAAAAGGGTATGTCACGTAGAGGACGTTTCGCTATTGCTTACATCGCATCGTCATTCGCCTTCGCACATCCACACAAAACACCAGCCCGAAGTGCGAAAAATTAACACATTGGTGGCATCGTAATCGCGTGGCAAAGGAAAGGAGTGTAAAACTGGGAACATTTGCTACTGCGTGAGTTTTTCGCAAAACCGTACGTGCAGTTTTTGGATACGACGATCTTGAAATTTTTTAGTGTTTGGGCTGCTTCGCTCCCTGAAGTGATGTCACGTTTCTAAATACTCGTATTATCGATTGGGTGTAGGTAATTATAGGTGTGTCGCGGAGATATAATTTCACCTTAGGTACTAGCTGGATAAAAAGCCACGAAAAATCGACGATAGAGCTAATTCCTTTTCCTTTCTAGTACAATACTCGTGCACGCTGCGAGTATTCGTCGATGAATAATAATTTCGAGTGGAAAAGGCGGACTCGACGAGACGCATCGAGTACGCCACTGTCAAAATTTCACGCTAGCTTTTCAATAATTTAGTATAAAAGTTAGCATTATACCATTAGCATGCCCTTAAAATAGATTCGTAGCTCGCCCAGCTCAGCGCCGCAGCCAGGTTACTCGTGAAATAAAATAAGAAGGATTAATTCGATAAAAGCGAGTCAACTTTCGCATGTAGAACCTAAGTCAAGAATTCATAAGACACGCACGGTTTTGTCTTCGCGTCTCCCCGGCCCCGGCCTACAGCCCTTAGAATGAGTTACTGTTCCTTAAGACAAATTAAGGGGTTGTAATAATCATTTAACATGGATGCTTCCTTTCGCTAAGGCAACTATCTCTCGGTCCGTAGTGGGCTATGTTCTTGTCTCGAAAGGGTTAAAATACCCTTACACCAAATTACCCAGCCGGCTTGTAAATAGCATCTACACCGTACACTGACAAACGAATGTGCCAAATATACGGAGCGTTTTACGCGCACATACGCACCCCCACCTTGCCCCCATCCAGCATACTTTTACACGTATATTCGCATAAAACAATGTTCAAAATACCGACAGCATTAATACCGCCCCGTAAAATTCATGATGTGCATATACCTAACACGTAAAATGCTCATACGAATAGATTAATTTCACGGCTAATATACAACTCTAATAAGAATAATTCTCTTATCAAGACAAATATTTATACTCGCAACGTCGTCGTCGTCATCTTCATCCTCGACGACGCCATACACGACCATTCACATTAACGCAGGCTACCAGCCTGGCGACGTTAAAATTTGCGAGTTTGCTCAAGATTCTGGCAAAATGCTTATTAAAAGCCTCTTACTAAATCATCACCCAGACTATTTTTGACTAAGCTCGAGCTCCTTTAGTCGTGATTTATCGTCCACGTACTTGTTTATCATTTTAATGAACGTATGACTTATGGCGTCACTGGTGTACACGCGTACCAACCTTATGAAAAATTCACCACCTGCGTTGAAAAATTCTACTCTTTTAATGTTTCAATTCTACGCTGCACAAATCTTCCATCGTCGACTAAGTACCATCGCTCTTAAGATTCTACCCTTAAGAAAAAGCAAAAAAAAAAAGATATTAAAAAAGTACTTCGAGCTCTCATTATTTCGAAACATTTAATTTCAAGAAGAGGGGTGGACGGATGAAGTGTTTGATTTTGTACATAGATCTCGTAGATAAGAAACTGTCATTCGCAGATAAGTACCATAACCGATAATTAAACAAAAATTGAACGTGAGAGACGTTTTCGCCAACTCGTCCTTTTTTTTAATTTTCACTCCCACGAAGTATACGTTCAATTAGGGAAGAAGTGAGTTAAAAAAGCGGAAAACTGTAAGGACTGAAAAATGACGCTAGTATGGGAGTAATGAGGCGAAAGAATATTTTCCGTCAAAATAGCCAACACAACGAACGATATTAGAAGCTGATGAGTTGTGAGATATACTGAAAAATGACCTCAATTCTGAATGTCGACCCCAAAAATATAAAACTTATGTTCGCTTCTTTTCGTATATACTTGGAGATTTGATCATTTCTAAAATGTCATCTTCCTGCGTTTTAGGTATGAAGGGGCATCTGTGTAGATGATATTTTTGTACCGTTGTCGTACCGGTTGGAAATATTATGAAATTTTCGTATGTGATGAGTAATACGAAGATTATAAAATGTTTAAATTAATTAGGTATCATTTCATACTTTTTGACAGGGTTTCTCCAAATACTTGGCAGAAAATATGACAGAAGAATTGTTCAAAAAAAAATTCTACCAAATGGCATCCTTGAAAAAGAATGATGAAATGCTCTGGTACTCAGATTTAGAAAATTATAATGAAAAGAAATGTTTTTTTTTTTTGGTGGAAAGGGATAAAGATGTAGGAATTGACAAAATTTTAGTCGCGTTAAAAAAATGAAAAAAATTGAAAAACAAGAACATAATCATACAATTTATTTGTTAACAAGATATCAGGGGAATGATTAAAAAAAGAAGAAAAAAAATGATTCGACACTGTGACTTTTTCCGGAAAAATAACGAATACCTATGTGACTACACATATTCCAATGTGATTTTATGGCATTTTTAAAATGATGAAAAAATTATTGACAGGATTATCAGATTAGATGTGATTGAATGATTTTTTGTTTCTTGAGAATCCTAGAAAATGTAATTACCTAATAACTATTTTTTTCGAACCCATCAATTTTTAACACGGATATGTTTCAGGGTGGGGGGGGGGGTCAATTAAGAAAAAAGGCTAGCATGGCATCATGACAAAATATCACTAATAAGTCAAAAAAGTAAATTTTTGTATTTTATACAGTTTGACAAAATATTACAAATAGAAAATTACAAAACCACCATGAAAAAGTTGATAAAGATTCTTAAAAATTTTGTAAAGTCTGGAAAAATGTTAAAAACTCACCGAAATATGAGAAAATAAAAAATAAGTCATTCGTCAAAAGTCAAAAATTAATTTTTTTAGGTTTTGTGAAGTTTTAGGCACAAAATGTTAAAAAGTTACAGTACAAACAAAAGTAATGTTCCAATTGAATTTATGTACTTTTTATTGTCTCGTGATTAAAAAATTAATTTTCAAGACCAATATTTAAAAAATTCAATTCCAAAGTGACCAATATTTAATAAATCCATTTTCAAGGAGGCTATTCAATAATTTAATTTTCAAGGTGGCCAATATATTGAAAAATTCCTTTTCAAAGTGGTAGAGGAGAAGGTACGAATATGGAATACTTTTATGTAAAGCATCATATCTCTACTACCCGATGAAATAAAAAAGGGAGTGAACCCATAGAAAGATAGTAAATTTTGTGTACTTTCACATGGTTTTTGTTAAAATTTTTATTATTCCCAATTTTTTTGTAAATGGCAGGTTTACTAAAAAAGTTCATTTTGGTGATTTTTCGAGTTGGGGTACGAATATGGAATACCTAAAAAAAATCTGAAAATTGAAAGATAAAATGAATATTATTCATTTTTAGGGCCAAAACAATAAAATAATTTTTTTTTGAAAAAGTTGATTTTGGTGATGTTATTTTACGTAGTGTATTCAACTTTCTCTGTGGCAGCTAGAAACATTTTTTTTGCATTATTTTAAAGAAATAACACAATTTGAATAGTTCATTGTCCATTAAATTGAAGAAGTCGCTATTCAAGCAGGTATTCCATATTCATACCCCTGCGACTTTCACGATTTTTTCAACAAAATCACCATGAAAAATCGCTATCGAATGATACAAACAAAAAAACTAATACATCATTAGAAAGAGCAACATTTTCTGAATATATACTTTTAATTAGATTTTTCAAGTCTTGATGTTCATTACGATTTATCATGCATCGAAAAAAAGTTGAAGAAAATATTTCACAACCGCAAAAATGATAAAAACCAAATTTAACGAAAAAAAACAACCACGAAGGTTGGTAACGGCCTGAAAGTGCTTGTATACATGAAAAAAAGTAGTTTCTTGATGATCCCCCCGATCACACTCATTATACAGACTGAAAAGTACTAGTATTCCATATTCGTACGTTCTCCTCTGCTAAAAAATTTGCATACGTTTGATTTTTTGATTCATTTTTCTTATACTTATTTTGAACCTTTTTTATAATGAAGGCTTTTGTAAAAAAAAAAAGAAAAAAAAATCAACAAAAAAATTGGCAAAAGAAATGGACAAATAGATCTACTCTTCAAGAGGGCATATTGGTACTTTCATGGATAAGTAGGTAATAATGAGATTTCAAAAGTCTAACAAAATATTGAAAAGTTGAAGATCAAAATTGTAACCAAAAACGTGATCAAAATTGTACACAAAAAGACGTAACTAAGAAAAAGATTTTATCCTTTTTAATTTTTTTAAAATGAAAATGTAATCTTCCCAAATTTTGGCTCCAACATCTTATAAAAATTTCTTCATCATTTTACGGCGTGCAAATCTTTAAAAAATAATATCCAAAAATCGAATTTTGAAACCACCACAAGTTCAAAAAATTGAAATTTCTGAAAATTTTCAAGTCAAAAATGTTATTTGAGTAACAAAAACAAAATGTATAAATTTTCCAAAAATTGAAAAGTTAGAATGATCTTATATCAGCAGTAAGGTGTAGTGGGGTAATTGCAAAACAAAAATCGTATAATTCGACTTTGACGCCATATTTCTCCCAAACTAACCGTACGAATTCGATGAAATTTATACAGTAGGTACTTCATTGAGTTCTGTGTAACATACTAAAAGCGCGTTGCTCTATGTTGAT
>FIZU01055896.1:0-21369 GCA_900064475.1 Pseudococcus longispinus
GTTTTAGATATGTTATCAAGAGCATCATTACCAACAACTTTGTGAAAAAAATCTTCGCCCCAAATTTGTCCGAGTAACTACCATATTTTTGTCTAATTTGAGTGGACTATTCATGTCTCGGCTATTTTTGAAGGAAATGGGAAGGAGGGTTGAAAGTTTTCATTTCTTTCAATGGATTGATGCTGTTTAGAAGACTTCAATCTTACCAAAATTGAAGCCGAATCAAAATTTGCAATGGAATCGCTCTCGTTTTTGACAATTTGGGAATCCCTGAAAAGCAAGAGTTGTTATTTCAGTCGAAATTATCGATATTCTTTTTCAATGCAAATTAGCCAACTTGTAATTTCGACGGTAAATCGGTATCAAAATGAGACCAACGAAAACTTACATTTTATAAATTTGGCAAAACCTTAAAACTGTAAATAATTACACTAATTTTGATTGAGTTAGAACCAGTAGAATAATCAAACCAGACAATCATTCAAAAGGGGGAAATGGGTTGGTAAAAATAATGTGATTTTTAAAAAATCATATATTTTGTAAAAATAAGTGAAGTTATCGAGTCGGAGAGAAAATTTTTGCATTAAAGTGTAATTCAAAGCTGAAATTATTGCTGTTAGCGTAGGACTGTATGTAATGTTCAAGAAGAAGTAAAATGTCAGGTAATTTTGTGAAATTCTTGAGATTTCGGAAGATCTTGGGGAATTGTTGTAAATGCGTGAAATATCTCGTATTACCGATCAAATTCCTGGTTGTGGGCATCACTGATGTTTTACGTAATACGAATTCAATGTATGTACTTCACCGCCGTGGTTTAGAAGAATTCTGTACATATTTGAAAATAAATTCGATCACGCTATGTACCTAGTACCTGCATGTGACTCTTTAAAGTGCAATCGCTGTAAGTAAAGTTACGCATTGTTTGAAAATGTAACAGGCGAAGAAAGGAGGCAGGAAGGAGAAGTTGGCAGTTTGCTGCTGCCTTATTAATGATTCGAAATCCGAGTGAATGCAAGCGTTGTATGCCGGCTTGGCGTCGACGTTGTTTTGTTTCGCTTTGATTTGTTTGTGCGTATGTATGGGTACGAATGTGAACGTATTTACGGATAAAGTAAGTTTTCTCGTCGTTTCTGGATTATTTGCTTTTTTCTGTTCGTCGAGTGCGCGATTACGTGTCGTTGTTACCGCTATAGTTCGATGCTGGTGGAGTAAAGATAACCGACGCGACGCAAAAGCAACCGGTTTGGTCGTGTTTGGTTCGCGATCCTTACGCATGCCGAGTTGTAGAAAAAGAGAAAGAGACGCCAAGTAACGTACAAATGAGAGAAGAAACGAAAACAAACAGATAGATAATAAAATGAGGTACTTGTGAGAGTAGTACATATGTATGTACGCGTGTGCATTTATAGCAAACTCGTAAGTTTACGTACAAACTGATTCAATACTCGTTGGTCGTCGATCACGCTTCGGATCTAGCTAAGGGGCCGCTGCGAATATTTCTTTCGAGGTGGAAGGAGAGGCAAACTCGGAGGAATAGTGAAGAGGTACGAAGCAAACGTTACTGTTGGCCGGTAATGGCGAATCTTGCTGGTAGATGGTGATGACTGGCTGGAAAGATTTTGCTGGCGTTGTTGTCGACCCAACACTCCGAGAGGTACTCTCGTCGAGTGACCTGATTGTTGCGGTACGTGTATACACTTACCAGTTACCATACCTGTTGGTGAACGTCGCTATACGAGTAAATATTAGATACATAGAACAAAGTGCAACCATTGGTTGAACGAAACGTCGTGTGTAGATAGAGCTATGTGGAAGAATCTCCGCAATCAATTGGCCGAATTGGCTGCAATTGGCGGTGGTGGTGTACAGGATATATGCTGACTGTGTGTACTGACTTTAGTAGTAATCGTCTCGATTGGGTTCTTGTTGTTTCAAAGTCGCTACCGCTCGCGCTTTTCATGCTTCTGCTGTTACGACGATGAGGACAACGATGGCGAAGTGGTGACAGCGGTGGCGTATTCGTCACGATATATCGCCGTGTAATTGCTACCTGTTGCGGTGCTGCACCGTTATGTACTCGACGCGACGCCGAATCCGCTCGATGAACGTGGTGTGCGATGAAAAGAGGTTTACTGCCCTACGGTTTCATGTTCATCTGTTTCTTCCGAAGAAGTTTTCTCATAGAAAAGGCTTGAATTCGTTCGTTCGTTGAAGACGTTGCACAGCAATATTCTGCAGACATCGTAACTCGGTTACTGTTCTCATCGTTGGTTACTTTCTGTTACTATTTTCTCCAAAAGCTACTCCGAGTTACTTTTTACGTGAATTTCAAATTGCAGAAAAGTAATAAAATGAATTGAGAAGAAATTCCATATGAATTTTTTCAAGAATTTGGTGGTTTTTTTCGTCTCAAATGTAAAGTATCATCAAAATCATCACGAATTCCGTTACAATTTTTTAAATTTTCATAAAAATCAGTGATAACTTCGTCGAAAAGGTCAAAAAAATCATGAAAAGTACGGAAAATCCCATAAAAATTGTGAAAATATTCTTAAAAATCGATGAAAAATGTTTTTAAAGTGTTTGAAATGTTTTAAAAAACGTTGCAGTATTCGCAAATTTTTATAAAAATCAGTAAAAAAAATAACGCAAAAATGGTAAAAAATCATCCAGTGAAACCGATCGTTCCACCTCCGTTGGTTACTTTTTTGATGAAAAATGGTTACTAAAATTATATCTTTTTTTTTAGATTCAAGCGTCATAATTATTCATCAAATGGGAAATTGAACTCTCTCATGTTGAATATTTCTTCCCTCATTACCATGTTCACGTTTATTAATAATCCATTCTTCGGTTCTAAAATGATGAAGCCGAGGCTTCATAATCGACTTTTCTATTATTTAAATTACAATTGGCCTATATTTCAAATTTTCATGGAAGGTTTTGTAACCAAACTTCAATGTCCCGCGATTGTCTTAGATTACGAATAAATTGTTCATAGATGGAGGAAGAGAGACCAGGGCAGCCATGAGAGGGGATTTTGAGATGGCAAACTCCCTAGTCATTTTTTGTTCGAAAATTCGGCAAAATTTCGTAAAATTACAAATTTTAAATTCGATGGCAATATTCTCGTACCTGCTTTATGTTGCATACTTTATAATAGTAAGCTCATTTTCGTGAAAATATCCCTATAATTTGACTCTTTTTTTTTTCGAAAATCACGTCATGTTTTGTCCTCATACAGTTGGACTCAAATTACTCTTCATTTTTTTAAATCTTTATCTGTTGCTGCTTTCATGGCCTATGATGTGAGAAAAAATATTCATTCGGTATTTTGGGAAATTTTCATTCAGAATTTTTACAATCTACACTCCTGAAAAAATCTGCTTAAATCGTCTCGGGAAGAGGTACTTCGAAAATTTGGATTTTGAATTTGAAAATTGGTTAGATATTATTTCAGGCGTGTGTGATGGAAATGTTGAGCCGATGTTTCTATCGTAATTATTACTCGTTTCGCGTCAATCGATTCTTTTCGCGCACTTCTGAAAGAAGTAAAGAAAAATAGATACTTGAGTGGATGGCGAAAAAAGAGAGTTGGGTATATTACGACGTCGACGATGACTACCACCACCATGCAGCATCTCTTACGTTGTTACTGCATCGCTGCAGCGATATCAACAACAACGACGTCGACGACGTCGGACTTGGTCGTCGTCGTTCCTTGCTCTCTCGCCGAAGAACGACGACGATTAATATCTTTGACCCGATCACTGACGTATCTGCTGGTGGACGCGGTGAGCGACCTCGCCGAGTCTGTATCTGTGCGCTATTACGAATATCTACGTTGCCAGCCAGCCAGCGCACTGCAAAGCCAATTCTTTGCCTATACTCGACCGATAACAATTCGTTCCATTTCACCGATCGTTTCGAGACGGTTTTTCATTTCGTGCCGCGTTGCTTTTCGTTGCGAAAAAGGCAGTTTGAGGGGGAAAAATCACGAGACGAAATGACACCAGCCTAGCCGCCGACGCGACGTAAGTACCTTTTTCCGCGATGAAAGAGTTCAAGCGTCTCTCGTCTCGCGACCCGAGAAACGCACTTCGGGAGCTGATTTTTCTCACTCTTATGGCAATTGCTATAGCTGTAGAAAGAACGTCGTTCGTCATTCGATACGATATCGCGACGCATCGCCAGTTCCGTTGGTTCATTAGTCCGTTGATCGCGCGGGCCTTCCTTCCTTTCCTTCAGCACCTCCCGATCGACCTACCTGCCGCATTTTCACCTTTGTTTTGTTGGTTTTTTCTCAATACGATGCTCGCCAGCCCGGAAATAATCTTCGTTCGTACGAATCGGCGAAAAAGTACACGATCGCGATGCGACCATCTTTCTCGCAATATTGTCGCGTCGTCTTGTTCTTCACCGACTTCGACATTGCACTAGTTAGCCCAAACCCCTCCGTCTTCTCTTTTCAACTTCGATACCATGTAAGTAGAACAGAAGGACTGAGTGGAAATCGATATGGTAGACGATTTTCAATCAATTTTTCAAAACGTATCCGCCCATCTTTGTCGTAGCTCCGTGCGACTTGACATAGTTTTCTGGAGTAAGACTCGACGATGGAATATCGAATGAATGAATAAATTAGGAGAAGAGAAAATACGTAGCAGCGAGTATTTTGAAAAAGTCATGATTACAGTGGCTACAAATTTCGACGAGAGAATCGTATGTTGGAATTAGCATTGGGAAAACGAATCGTAATGGCTTGAATAAAAATGGATGACTTAACAAACGTGTATTCGAGATATCACCAACATAGAGTATGAGGCTTGTAAGGGTGCCGATAATATTGTACATTATTTACATACTTTAGCACGTAACATTAACCTTTACCGTTGGAAATGAGTACGATTACCTATTGATGAGAAAAATTATTCGGAAAAAAAGATCTGGGGGAAGACATTCGAGGAAAACTGTTTTGGGCACATTTTCATTCTGGAAATTACCCTTCAGGGCGCTGGATTTGAGAAAATTAAGGGTGAGTGGAGGGGGAGCAAGACGACGAAGTCAAAGGCCTTCTGGTTCCTCTCCTGTAATGTCCCTTTTGCTCTCTGGACTCTCGAATTGTACAAATATTGTATGAAACAAAAGAGTATGTCAAAACACCACTTTTCACCATGAACTCTAGCTGCTAAAATTTTTTGAAAAGTCGATGATTTTGAAAATGAAAAAAGCTCGTTAACTGCAAACATCTCGAAAACTAAGCCCCCTAGAAAAAAATAATAGCTCTTAGGAGAAAGAGAATTTCAAGCTCTACAATTTTCATATCTTGCATTTTTTTTGTAACACCCTTACTTTAGCCAGAAAATCCATGTATATGGAAAATTTACAAAGTCGATGTAATTTTTTTGTTTTTTCTTAATTTTCAAAATCATGCACTTTGTAAATTTCCCATCAACGTGGATTTCCTGGCCAAACTATGGGTGCTATGAGAAAAATGTAAGGAGGGAAGAATCTCTTTCTCGCGTGAGCCAACAGTTTTTTCCAGGATGCTTACTTTTCGAGATTTTTATAGTCAGAAATGTTTTCAATGTCATCGAACTTTTAAATGGGTCATCCTGTATTTATAGCCGATTTAGTACTATTATGCGGCTCCCTAAACAGTTTTTCTGACTGGATTTGCGGGTTAGAATTAAAGTATTGAAAGCAGATTTAGAGCTTAACAACACGTATCTGACCAAAAGTTTTGGCTGTTTGAGTTCATGTAGTAACCGAACTACTATTTCGCTATTTTACTACACTAGTAATCATAGAGCCAGGAATCGAGGGTTTCCCTAGATAACTTGTGGATGTTGCCGACTACGGGATATGTCCGTTGCATGTGCCCGATTCTTGTAATCTGTTCATAGAGAGGCAGATAGATGCGTATACATAAATATATGAAAGGCAGAGAACGAGAGTGGTAGAGAAGGGAGAAGAAATTGACTAGAAAACACAGTATGGATATGCGTGTTGTTATGTAGATACTTGGGAATGGGCGAAAGATTGCGTATACAAACATTCATACTTCGACTGTAGTGTAGTGTAAATTGTAGATGAATTGAAAATATGCAGGGAGAAATGCGAGTGTATGAATGAGTGAATGAGAGAGAGAAAAAGAAACGAAAGTATCATTCTGTATAGAAGTTGCTGATTACGTCGTGGTCTGACACTGCGCGGCCGTTATTATTTTGTTCTCTTCTCTCGAAAGCTGCAATAATAGTCGAATCTACGGACTCTGGACTACGGAGTACGGTGTAGTGCAACGTAACGCAGGGTACGCGTAGGTCTAGGTATACAGATACAGATATACGCAGACGCACCTATAAGTAGCAACTTTCGTTTCGCAAAGAGAAATTTTCTTGGCAACACTGCGGAATAAATCGGCGCTCAGCGGCGTCGTTTTTTTAGCAAAGTGAACGGTACGATAGCGCGGAGAGCGGCGCGGCGCTGATCACGCTGCTCTGTTAACAACACTCGGTACGACGGCGACGACGACGGTGTCGTTGCTGATGGTGGTAATGGCGGCGGCAATGGTGGTGGCATGGCGGTACGATTGCCGGTGCTGAAACGTTGTCTTCGTCGTGGTTATCACTTACCACTTACCAGTACGAGTACGAGGATTCGCGCTTGACGGTGTTTTGATGAGGCCGCGTACTGGGAGAGAGGTTTTTCAGCGACCGTCGGCATCGGCTTCGGCGCTGTCGAAGAACGTTCTGGCCGGCGAAGGGTGAAGACGCGGTGGAGTTTTCCCGGTTTCGAGGTGCTCTCGCTGGTCTTCAGTCGATGTCTGTTTCGGTATCTGCGGCTACGAAAATGTGCCGCTTGCTGCAGCCACGATTCGCTGGTCCCAAGGTATCGGCTTTGACTGCAGTATGAGAGGCCCTTGGGATGTCGATCTTGTGGCTGAAGCAGTCGTGACTTTGCGAATACCCTTCGCTCCATTCTCCCGGATTCCAGTTCGGTTTTGAAATAATGCTCGTACATTTGATTAAATCCGCATTGATCGTGGGTTATCTGTCTGACGGTTGAGCTTTAGAATTTGTCCGCGGCCCCCTGTGTGATGTAGGGTTTGAGTATGTATGCGTGTTCAAAGGAGGAGGAGGGCAATGCAAGGAGTCCTATTTTTGATCTCCCGGATACCCGATTTTACAAAAAGAATATTCTTCGTTAGCACGTTTGTTGAAAACAAAAACATGGTTGGGCTTTGTTTCCTCCTCTCCAATTGACCATTGATGTCTGTTATGTTTAGGTAAAAATGCAGTGCTCGATCCATGTACAAAACTTCAGAGTCTGTCGAAAAGATTCCCCGAAAGAGCCCTTTAGTGAGCGAGCTAAAGTCGATACCAATTTGCAGGGTTTAAAATTTAACGGCTGTTCGCATTTTGAAATTCTAAAAATGAATAAGAAATTCAACCAAGGATGTTGGGACCTTGATAGAATCCGAATGCTCCTATTCTCGTGTTGATCTCAATTCCGATCATATCCGCCGCATCTTCGTGGCGTCACGTTGTAGTTCGCGGAAAAATCGACTTTGGTACTGTGCTGTGGGAGAGTCGGATATTTGATAGCCCGCTGAACTTAAAACGATCTGAATGAACCTTAACCATAGCAGTATGCTTGTGTTATCACTTATCAGCGCATTTTTAGCTAGTAAATATGAAAAAATCGTTGAACGCGCTTCTTATCGATGGTGTAAACGGTTTTCGTTATCTCAACGCGGGATATCGAATATAGAATGTATTATGTAGAATGTAGATACTCGTTTATTTGTAGTTGGATGAAATCGCCGCTATCGGTACCAATCATCGGCAATCGTTTTAGTATGTATTAGGAAGTTAGATGTACCTATCTTTAGGTATATAGGGATTACTGATTAGCGAAAAGAACCACTGAACCAGATTTGTACATCTGAAGAAATTATTCTTTTATCGCTCGAGTTTAGGGGATATTTAAGACACATTTAGATCAAAATTTCATCACATTTTTCAAAATGAGGCAGTTGAATGCAGGATACTTCAAATGGTTAGGAAACATGGACTTTATCTAAAAAAAAAATAGAAAATGAAATCAAGGCTACACAAAATTTGGTGATCGAAATTAAAACCATTAAGTCAAAATTGAAAAACAATGAAAATGTCTAATAGCTTTGATAAAACACGAGAAATGGAATTGAAGAGGCCACGCGGCACAACTAAGCGACAACAGATGGACAGATAAGTTTTAGTTCAATACGGGAACCAGAAGGCGGGAAAGTAGAGGGTTAGGTGGAAGGATAATTTTGGGAAGTTGCTGAAGCACATTGTTCATTACCAGGGAATTGGCCAATACCGGTCTGAGTGGAGAAGGTGGGGAAAGCTTTTGCCCATACGTAAGGCTGCAAGTGCCTGAATGTAATCACTTGTAAATAAAATCTTTTTGATTTGATTTGAGTGTTCCCTGCAAAAGGTACACATACATATGTTCTTTTGTGATACGACGCCAAGTTGTAAAAATTACTACTTTTTGAAAACTAAATTTATTCGCAACAGATGGAAATTCGACCTAGCTTTATTAATATGCCCTGTTTTGTTTGTTTTTTGTTGCAGGTAATTTAAGACAGTCAAGTGGATGACACTTTTTATGATCTCATAGCGTAAGTGTATTCTCATAAATGTTTTTGTACGTTGTTGTTTTAGTCTTTCGCGGGTTCGGCTTTTTAGCTGAATTTCTTCGACAAACTTGAAATTTGTCTTTTCTTTCTTTTGCATTCGGTTTAATATCGTTTTAATAATATTCTGCAGCCCAATACGAGTACAAGCTACTGGCTTAATGGAAAGTTTTACGTATTTACGTACGGTTATATCGATACGCGAATACAATTATGTATCGAGTACGAGTATTATTACGATTGTGATTGCAAATTGTTTTTTTCTCGTTATACTTTTCTCCTTAGTTTTTTATTACGTCAATGATTCGCGACGCGTTTGTAAACAAACGAGATTGGAATACTGGCGGTCGGAGCCGGCGACTATGTGCTTTAGTTAGAGGGGTGTTGAGCATAATTTACTGAACGCGATATGGAAAAAGAGGTGGAGGGGGTAGATGGTATGTAATTGTGAAAAATAATCCGTTGTGAATTGTCTTAGTTCGTATGAGAGTAAACTTTCATTTCAATCTGTCAATAACGTCGTTTTTGATCGAACGATCTGACGAAGGAAAAACTAATTCTTCAAGTTCGCGGATAAAAATGTAGGTACGATCGCGACTTGGGGTTTCGCGCAGTTGTTAGTAAAATGAATATGCGTTGGTATTAGGTACATACTAAAAATATGGTATTATCAAGTGTGCATCCTGCATCGTATTCGTGTATAATCGTACTTTTAGTGAGTGGGCGTGGGACGAGCTGGCGGAAGCGGGGCAGCTGCATTAACGTATTATGTTTAGTACATAATGAAATGATGAATGAAACGAGAGAACAAGATCGAACGATACAAGTACCCAAGAGTCCAAGACGTTGAATGTGGCAATGTATTTGGTAACAATGGAAGAAGAATGAAAAAGCTACCCAGCCACACCAAAAAGGAAAAATCATTCTTCGTGACTTATAGCGGACTTGAAAGTTGTGTTCTCGTGTTGAAAGTTCAATGCATCGTGAATTAACGAATAAATTGCCTAGTTGTTCATATCAGAATTGAAGTATCCGATCTAAACTGAACTTGAATGCAAAGGCAAACCGAACGGATTTTCCAAGAGAGGAAGGCAGAATCACTGAAAACTTGGAACATGTTGAACTAAATTGAACAAAGTATAATATAGATAATTATAATATTTTCACCTATTTGGACAGTACAGTAGAGTAACAAGGCAGTGAGGTAACAAGACAAACATTCAAGGAAGAGGGATTGATGAAAAAAAAAGGTGATGTTACACACTGAAAAATATTCAATATTTTGGTAAAACGAGTCATTCATTAAGCCATTTAAGCCCGAGTGAAGTGAGGATGAACATTTTTGTCGGATACAGGTTCAAAATGTGAAATTTCATAATTTTCCCCCACACTTGAGTCATCAAGATGGTCCAGACCCCTTGAATCGCCCGCAGTGCCCTATTGATTCAACTGATTCGTGCATTCATTATTTTGTTAAAAGAAGTAAATTTATGGAGCGGGAGCAAAGCGAGGCCGCTAGGGTGAAAATTTTTTCAAAAATGATATTTTGAGCAGGAATTTCAATATAGATAGGTATATCAGAAGTTGGTAAAATTTTTAGTCGTCTTCTTTACCGACTGACCGATTGCCCATTTTTCAGTTTATTAGTCTCGTCCACTTTTTAGTCGATTACCCCACGATTACCCTTCAGGCCTCCACCCTTAGTTTCGGCCACCCACCTATGTGTGTAGTTGACTAGAAAGGGCTGACAAAATTATAGAATATTATCGTAAAAAATAGAGGTTTTGAATGGGTATTATCATTGTATCTTTACTACTAGGCTACGTATTAAGATTACGAGTGATTGTATTATCGTGCCCGTTTGAATGGCAAATTGGCATCACTGCGCGGTTCTATTATGTATTTTGTAGGATGTGCGGTATGCGTGTCTACATATGCGCGCGCACTTACATACACATATACCATGTACAATACATTATACACATTACACACGCACACACAGCCGAACGCTACGGCCGAAGCACTGTGAAACCGTGCCGCGAACGAATTCAATCGACGAACGAACGATTAACGAGCAAAATTATTGGCGCGCGCATTCTCGTTCGTCGATGTCATGTTGGTTACCTCCCCCCGATCGTTGCGCATCGTACCCTCGTCGTGTGTGTGTGAGTGAAGCTGTTCGTATCGTATAGCACAATGTTATATGTACGCGTTTTCGTGCTACTGTGTTCTTTACGCCACGTATTATAAATATAATAAACGATGTAGTAGTGAGAATTATTAATTATAAACGAATATTTTTATGTAATGTCGAACAGTGTTACGGTTAGTAATAATTTAATGGATGATAATTTGGCGCGAATTTGAGTGCGAGTGTTGTGTTACCACCACCACCACTTTCATCATCAACATCACCATCACCATTGCACTACGAAAGTGAATAAGACGACTTTTCGGTGGTGCTGTTTACCGACATTTCGTCGGCATTATCAGTAATCAGTATTAATTCGAGCTGAAAGAAGTAAGAGAATTTTTCGTTGTTGTAGAAAAACAAACGCGATAAATGAAGCGTTATCAAATCGTATTAATCGTAGCTTTATTCTAAATTATCGAAAATTCTACGGATGTGTTATTCGATGTAGATTCGATTCAACAGAAATCATGGGGTTTCGTTTCGTGTTGTCGTTTTTAACTCCGTATTATTTGTAAAGAGCGTATCCCGTATGTATGATTTCTGATACGAGTAGCGAGTACCGATGATAAATACGAAAAGAACGAGATGGCTCGGTCAACTCAGCCGACTCGGCTTCACTGGCTCGACGACGAACGTCGACCGAAATTATAACTACGCAGTTAACATAAACAAACATGGCGGGTATGCGCCTAACAAGAAATAATGTTGCACGAAATCGAAATTATCGTTCGAAGTTTGCATTATGTACAATAACACACCGTTCGCGTTGATATACTTTTTTTTTGGTTTTTATTCGTTACACCAAGTGCATCCACGACGCATTTTTTAATCGGAAAATTCGGTGAAAGAAAAAAGAAGCTGTGGTGTATTATAAGTTCGCGCGATAACGATGGTGTCGTATTGATAGTCGACCGCGGCGCAGCAAAAGCCTATCGTACGGTGTTGTATTTTGCCCTTATATCCGGAACAGTATTCAGTATTTTTGCGAATTAGCGAAATAATTTCGAATTCGACGCCGAAAACGTATAATTTTTACCAGTTTTAATCTTTCGAATAAGTTTTTTAGTAAGTTTGAATTGCTCGTCAACGAAACTCTCGCGCGTATGTGTGTGCGAAATTACATTACCCCAAGTTTTTAATTATTTATCGTATTCTCGAGTCTGTGTTATTAATTTATAAGGTTTAACAACGTATTTATATATATATCTTCGTATATGTATAATTTTTCGCTGTGTCTCGCTCGCTCTTTCGTTGTTTTCACTCGTCTTATTCCGATGCAGTAGAAAATTAGTTGTCGCGCGCTGCTGTGTCCGTGTGTCTGTGTAAGTGTACTTAATATTTTATTATTATAATATCGTCGTTGGTGTTCCATTTTTTTTTTCGTAATAAAGTTGAAAAATCAAATCGACTATTGTGTTTGCACCGTGCATTATTGTGTCTTCGTGTACCCGCGCCTTCTCTAATACGTATTATCAAGTTTTGTGGTTAAATTGTTGTGTAGTTTTTTAAGGTAAATATTAAAGTACGACGTGTTACACGATGATGATGGTGGTGTTACTTGATCGTAATCTTATTGTACGTAGTGATAATTTATCCATCCCCCCTACCCCGTGGCTGCGTGTGTGTTTGGATTTCGTTGATTGTTGAAACCGAGTATCGCAATTGTAACGCCGATTTGTGTTATCAGCCGAGTAAATATGGTTAGAATGGCATCGATTACGATGCGAGTGGTTGTGTATCTGAACAAAATTTAGGTATTAATTGTCGAAATTCGAATGCCAGTGCTGATCTGTTTAATTCTCAGATATGTCGAGGTATTAGAAGCGCGACAACTGAAACGATTAGAGAATAATTTTTGCACGAGCGTTGCCAAGTATCTGGGAAGAGCGGATTGACTCGATTTGACAAAGAAAACTAATAAGAATTGCGAATCTAATGTGAGAAGATCTCGGTGCGAATTGTCTTATTCGGTGTACTCAGTTCGCCACATGGTGTCTTCGTTTATTTCGTACTTTCCCGCGCTTTGGGAACGTCTGCAACGATTTTACGATTTCGCCTGAACCGAATTCAACCCCACGATTGTTTGAATAACTCCTCTGTTCGGACTGTTCGTCCTCGCATCTGTAAGAAAACATGTGGATTAAGTTTTGAAAGACGCGCGGGTACGAGGTAATCGGTGAATTGTTGCTAAGTCGGGCTCAAGATAGGCAACGAATGTAGAAGCAGGCTGATTCTATATTTTTATCAAAAAGTAGAAGGGCGAAGAAAAGTGTACCTGATTTGAAAATATGCAAAATATCGATCATTTGGAGCATTCGAGTGTCATTTTTTCGATCACCATTGTTTAAATTTCATTAGAATTGTGTTCCAAGCTGGCTCGAGTATTTCATCCTCTAAAAATCTAGCTAATTTGTCGAAGGGTAAACGAATAAAATTTTCAATCTTGGTAGAAAGAACCGTTGAGAAAGCGAGAAAAGTAGATACACGATCGTGATTGGTATATTTTCTATTCTTTGATAAGGTGACATTGCTCACGACCCGAATCATATCTCTTTTCTTTTGTTTCTTCGTTTATTAGAATATTTATTCTGAAAGATACGAGTGCTGAGTCGAAAATTGGGCGAATTTCAGCCGAGCCTGGCAACGAGAACGATACGAATATGTCGCATGTGATCTTTGATACCTAATACAAAAAGAAGAGTCAATATCGTGTGGTTGAATCGTTTCGATTGTAATTGTATTCCATTCGTTGGGTTCGCAAGGTGTTGTAAATTTCCCTGGACGAATTACGATAGAAGAGCGAATAACTTTGTGAGAAACTCGGGTCGCGACTCGCAACGAACAACTAATAGTTTTAAAGAAATTGCGTTTGTTTCGACCGATTGGAAAAATTGAAAGCTCACGTTTGAGTCCTGTCGTTGGTTGTCGCTTATCAGTCAAACGTTAAATTCGTAGTGGCTGGTTCGCGTGTTTTGCTGTACTTTTTTCTTTCTAAATTTAGTAAATCAGGTCGAGATCGAAGGAATTATTATCCGATGGAATGCGGTGTGTACGTTATGGTATGAGACAAGACTAGAGAGCTTCGGCTTGGTGGGTAAACGAACGTGTGTAAAACCAAGTTGTATAGTTGATAATTGGCGGAGGTACTTTCACCAATTGCGGTGGCAATCTGTCAGGTACCGCTGCTGCGTTAAGGTTATCTGCGAATGGTATTTTATACGGTACGACATCGTGTATAGCGTTTGCTGGTTGCAACGCGATGGGAGAATAAAGGAAGTGAATCGGCGGAGAAAGAGAGAAAAAAGCAACAAGAAACGAACGACGTTGAAAATAACCGACCGATCGTCGTATAGGATGTTCGAAAAATACTCGCGAATGATGGGAATTTTATCAAGGATTCGTGTGGTGCAAGCAGAATGTCGCTTTCAGCTCCCAAATTATGTTCCCCCTTGGTTGTACGCTGTAGGGAATTGATTTTATGTGGTGACGTATTTGGAAGAGATAATGGAATGTGGTGCAAAGTTTCAGATAAAAAAGTCAAGTTCATTTGTTGACATATATATGTAAATGTATTATGGTCGAATGCTGAGCAGCTAGTACTACTGCGGCTAACCGATATTTCCGAATAGTATATTTACGTTATTATCGACGATACGACCGAATCGAGAAAATAATCAATTTTTGATCGATATTAATTATATTATGGTTTTGTTTTTGTTCGTTTCAGATTATATATTTCTTATGCATCATTTGCCAAAGAAGAAAGAGTAATCCAAATGTTACAAGACAATTCTAGTTCCAATGAAATTCATTCTGATATACTTAGTTCTTTCGAGGTGAGTTCTCGTTCGATTCGATTATTCGATTCTTTACCCGGATGACGTAATAATGATTTTTTTTCCACCATAACGTATAAAATGTCAATTTAAACGCATTTTGTAGTTCGAGCAAATGGTGGCGAGGGAACAGGCACGAGTAAATCGAAAAAATACGCTATGTATTCGAAGCGGTGTAGCGATAGAGTCTGGTGAAAATTAACCTTGAAATGATAATGAGAAAAATTGCAGCATGATAGAACATGAGCGTGGCAAAGGGTTTCCTTAGGGTAAAACTGATTTCGTATAGTTTGGGATAAGTTTTCAGCTTTCGAGTCGAGGCAGCCGCTGAATAATTACGATGAAATTGTCTTGCCTATTTGAATCGCAATTTTTTTATCAACTGAGATTTTCTCCATAGTTAGACGATGTTGCCTTTTGCGGATGGAAATTTAATTAGCTGTAAATTGCGAGAGGAAAATTGTATGTTTGAAGTGGATTTTTTTGAATTTAGAATTAATTTCTCGTTGGTAATGTGGAATTGAGAATGAGACAATTTTTGACTAAATGTGGATTACGATTACTGATTTTTTTGTGGTATTTTGTTACAGGAGATTGTAGAGAACGACATTGCGAGCAATGAGCCTGTTCAACCACAAAATACACATAATTCTACACCATCTCACATTGATATAGGTAAATATGTAACCCAGCTAGATATTTAACGAGACGAGGATGTAGTTTGTCGAAATTTATTCTTCGCCCTTGCTTTTATAAGCTGTAGAGATTAAAAAAACACCCGTAGATATGAATCGTATAACTAATGCGGTTGCACGTTTCGTTGTTTTGCAGGCTGTGAGCCAAAAAGTTCTCGGAGTAAGAAGTCTGATTCAGGGTGTATGGAGGGGGATCGAGCTGGCTCCCTTCATTCTCCCAAATTAACTCTCTCTTGTTCTCTTATATCTGTGATAACCAGCTCAAGTATGTTAGAAGAGCCTAATCCTCCGTCCCATCGTATATTACAGGTAAAAGCGGTTATTAGGATCGAAAAATGTAACAGAGTTCTTTTATTTTGCGATACTTACCGTTTTTTTTTTCTTTGACGTTCGTAGAGCTCGCAAGATATTGACGGGGGTACTTCCATGGCCCGACACCTGACAAAGGTGGCCGACTCTGGTGCTCAGGATAGTAATAAGTTTCCTAGTAATAATAACAATCATAACGATAGTTTTAAACTAACTAATAAGGATCTTGCTGCCGCTACTACAACATCAACTGCTAGTACTGCGATGAACGACGATGACGGCAACGAGAACGTAAAAGACCACGAAGAAGAAGACAATAGCAATGACATAGTCATCTCTTGCGATTGCTCCTCCTTCTCTTCCTCTTGCTACGCTACAAACTCGGAGCATATCAACAAGAACAACAACGGCAACGAAATTAAAGACGAAGAGAAGAAAGTAGACGACTGCGGCAATAGTAATATCAACAACAACGACGACGACGACGTCGAACAACACTCTACAGGGGCGGAGAAACCGATCGTCGTAAGGAGTAAGACTCCGGCGGCAGTAACGACGACCATTATTGGCGGTGCTGGTGCAGCAATAATGTCGTCGTCCGACCAATGCATTCCAATAACGAAAATTTCAAAACCTACCGAATCAGAAGACGACTACGACCACGAACTGACCAAAATTGCGGATAATTACAAGAAAACGTGGGGTATTCCGTTGATGTGTAAACTGTTAGGCGGCGGCGAGAGCACGTTGAATTCCAACCAAGCCGGTCCCATATCGAATTCGGCTGCCGGTTCGCCTTCTTCGGGCGGTACCGGAGCCGGCGGCGGTGGCGCCAATAACAATACCGGAGGCGGCGGTTGGCCAGCCGGATCCAATCAGACGACCGGAAGCGGCGGCGGTAACGCGTGGAACGCGAGCGGTGCACCGGGCAGTAATGGCGGCGGTAGTAATGCAGGTGGCGCCGGCCGGCAAGCGGTCGTCTCTAATTCTTCCTCGAATAATGCTAGTCATCCATCGAATACGTCACAGAATTCAGGTGAGATGTAATGCCATTCGTAATCCGCTCGAGGAATGTCTCGATCGTTGTTTCGACCGATCCTAGAAGAAATGCGAACATTTTCGAGAGGTTTAGTAAGAGAGTTGTGCTCGGATTTTCGCCATCTGTGTGAGAAATAATCGTTCGAGTGATTCCAAGAGTTGTACGGTATCGAATAACGTCGATTTCATTGTATTTCGATGTTTGGAATAGTTTTCGAGACATTCCGCGCGGTTTTTTATCTCGAAACTCGGGCTGATTTGTAAATTTGTGCTTTTGGTTTTGCGTAGGCAAAGGCGGTAACAATTCCGGTAACCAAAGTCAAGTGTCGTCGCAACAGCAACAACAACAACAAGCTGGTGGCGCCGGCGGTCAGCAATCCGGCGGTGGCGGCGGCGGTAACACGGGCGGCGCTACGTCGTGGGCTCAAGCAGCCGGTAAAAATCTACCTCCGTCGTCTTCGTCGACCGCAGCGAACACATCGCCCGGATCGGCGGCGGCGGCAGCAGGTAACGTGCCAGCATCGCCGATCGGAGCTGGCAACCAGACATCCAACGGCGGCGCGAATAACGCCGGTGGTAACGGCGGCAGCGGCGCTAATATGGGCAGTCCCGGCGGCGGAGCGGGCGGTGCCGGAGGCGGAAATACGGGCGCCGGAGGCGCAGCCAACGGTACCAATACAACCGCGTCCAAGCAGCAAATCGAAGATTTCAAATCTATACGTGATTCTTTATTCGCAACCGACGGCTGGGGCGGCCAACACGTCAATCAGGACAGCATTTGGGACGTGCCGTCGTCTCCGGAACCGGCGGGAGTCGCGAAGGAAGGAGGAAATAACAACGCGACGGCCGCCATACCCTGGAAACCGAACGTGAACAACGGTACCGATTTGTGGGAAGCGAATTTACGTAACGGCGGCCAACCGCCCCCGCAAACCACTCAGAAAACACCGTGGGGACACACGCCTACCACGAATATCGGCGGTACGTGGGGCGAAGACGACGATGTCGGAGAATCCTCCAATGTTTGGTCCGGATCGTCTTCGACCAACGTGGCCAATCCGGGCGTACAGCAGTGGGGCTCGACGCAGAATAATCCGGCTCCGATGTGGGGCAACGCGGCCAAAAAAGACGAATGGGGTAATTCGGCCGGCGCCGGAGGTGGCGGCGGCGGTAGCGGTTGGAATGATCCCCGAGATATGCCCAGAGCCGGTAACGGTATGGATCCGAGGAATAACATGGTCGACTCGTCGCATATGCGCGCCGTCATCGATCACAGGTACGAACAAAAACCGTTCTTCGGATCGGTCGGTGATCGCGTGTTGATTTTATAGCGTCTAATGGTTTCGTTTTCGTCTTTTGCAGAGGTATCAGCGGTAGACTGAACGGTTCGAATAATGCCGAGCCTATGTGGGGTGGACCACCGCCGCAGCAACCACCTGGCGGACCCGGTCCTCATCATCATGTCACGCCTACCGGCCCACCGCCCGGGCCACCAGCCCAAACATCGAAAATGGTACCACCCGGAGGTCCGGCAACAGGTAAATTGACATTCTGTTTGGTTTCGAGCTATGCCGTAGCGTTGGCCGAAATTCACGTTTAATCGTCTTCTTTCTCATCGCAGTATCTCACTGGAAGGAAATGGGAGGCGTTGCGGGCAATAATTTGGGACGTACCGGAATGCAATGCCCACCTGGACCAGCGTTACCTCAAAATCGTCTCAATACCAGCGGATTGAACAGCGCGGCTGCGGCTGCCGTAGCCGCCGGTATTAAACCCGATCAATTATGGGCCCATCCGAATAGGTAAGTACGACAGAGATGTGTGCGATGCGCCATTCTACGAGACTCGTCATTTAAAATACCCATTTTGTTGCGTAGTCGAAACGGAGCATGGGGCGAAAATGGTCCTCACGATATGAACTCGACTCCTTGGGGCGAAGAGAAAATAACGCCTTGGAACGAACCGAATATGTCATCTTGGAATTCGTCTCAGAAACCTAAAACCCCGATGACTCCCGGAGGCTGGACTGATGGCGAAGTTGATCCCGCGTCTTGGGGTCACGCGTCGAAAATGGTGAGTATTTAGACGACCGAACGTGGTCGGATGAATTTATTCATTTTGGCGTTTTTGGCATCGGTAATCGATATATTTCGATTTTCTTTTTCCAGGCTCCAAAAAATTTAACCAAAGAAATCGTCTGGGCCAGCAAACAATTCAGGATTTTATCCGAAATGAATTTCAAGGTGAATATTCGACTCGTCGGCATTTTCGTTGCATTATTTATCGGTGTGGGTTTTTTTTTTTTGAAACGCGTATCACGTATTACTTCTTTTTTTCGTTTGAAAATACAGAAAGACGACGTTGAGAATGCTCTTCGCGCCAGTAATATGAATTTAGAAGACGCTCTCGAGTATTTGAACGCGACTCGTGCCGGAGCTTCCGTCAATAACATGGACGGTTGGAGAAGACACGATATTGATGCTAGTCCATTTGATCACACGACCAATCAACCTTATCCCTCGCATAGATTTAATCCTCAGCAGCAATTACCATTTACGATGCCGCCCGTAAGTAACGCATTTCACGTTGAATCGACTTTCGGCGCGCTTTTTCTTTTCTATAATTTAATTTTTACGGTGGTTTTTACCGATAGAGAAATCACACATTCGGTATGGTAAAGTTGACCAGCTACCGGTACAAAATTCTTTTGTATTAGTTAACGCGGGCTTTACTATTCCGATTGAGATTGCTCGTGTAAATGGCTTAGTGTAAAATGCGCCTTTCAGTATTTTATTACGTAATGCTAGCGTATCATTTTTTTTGTTTTTCGAGCCGGATTAAGCTTGGTTTGGGGGGTATTGTTATTATTTAGTTATTATACCTACTCGTACTTGTACATCGTATCATTTTTCCTTCTCGCTGTACTGCGCTAGCGTATGTATGTATTTTGCTGTAAATATTTTTTTTATTATTTCTCCCCTAATTCTTACTCTCTTTATTTCTTCTTTTGTATTTTACCGCATACTTTCTTATTGAACATTAACACGTGATGAGTTGGACTGTATCGATGATCGAATGTGCGAGGGTCGAAATTAGTACATTTTCGAATCGCTTATTAATTCCAGCGGCTTTGTATAGGCATTAGGTTGTTTTGCCGAGTGTATGATTGGGGAAAGTTGTAAAAAAAAAAAGTGAAGTTGAAATGGAAAACGTGTAAGCAGAGGTGGTCCGTGTTTGAGTTGTAAATACATGTTGTATGTAATTGTATAATACGGGTTTTAACTGATTAGATAACGTGGCTGCTGCTGTCGCTACCGCCGCCGCCGACGCCATATCGATTTTGCGTATTAATAAATATATTATCGCCGGAATATAGGTATAGGTGTATTTCACGACTGTAGTAGTTCTCTAATCACGTAGTCGCAATTAACCTTTATGCGAAGAAGTTCTGATTTTATACGATTCTAACGCAACGTACGCGATTTTATCAGCTGTTTATCGTTATCATGACGCAGAGCAGAATGAGGATTAGGAAATGTTGTACAGTGGTCTACTCATTTCCCTTGATTTCGACCGAATCGTGGAAATCGGCAGAATTATGGTCGATTTCTTTGCATTCTAATTGTCGAATTGTGATTGCAGTTTTGCCTTATTGCGCCTCTATTTTTCAATATGAAATTCATCGGCTAGGTGCGGACTTGAGAAGGAAGAAGGGAAAGTTCGAATCCCCTCATCCTTCCAATACGTAATTTATCCCGAGCAAAGGATTTCAAAAATTGAAATTTCTCAACTTTCAAAATGTTGTAAAAGAAAGCTGTTTTTTTTTCATCGGGTCTGGTTTTTTCACAAAATTATTTTTTTTTTAATGGATAAGCTAGAATATTTTTCATCATTTTGAACTGAAAAAATTGATTCTTTGGGCAAACCAAGAGTTCTGCGAAAAAAAATGAATAGAAACAAAATTGTAAGGCATGAAATTTCCTCTCTCTCTGTTAGGCAATTAGTTTTTTCTCGAGGGGCTTAATTTTCGAGATATGTACGATGAAAAATCAAAATTCCATTTTTCAATTTTAGGTTATAATATCTCGAAAACAAAGTCGCTCAGGAAAAAACTGATTGCCTAGTAGAGATAGGAAATTTCATGCCCTGCATTTTTGTTTCTCTTCATTTTTCTCGCAGGACCCTCGGTCTGCCCGAAAATTCGATTTTTTCAGTTCAAAATAATGAAAAGCAGTCAAATTTTCTTAAAGAAAAATTAGTTTCGTGAAGAAACCTGACGTGGTGAAATTTTTCCATACTTTTTTCGTGATCAACGCAAAACATACTAGGGAACCTTATCTACTCGTCGCTTCTGATCGAGTTGAAATTTGGCTCACTTAAAGAGCATGTCATTCAGATATCACCACCAAATTTTGAGCTGCCGACGTTAATTTTTCGATTTCTTTGAATTTTTGAAAATAGAAAAAAATAACTTATTGGTACAAGAATTTTTTGCAAATGCGGTATAGCCTTCCTTGATAAGATAGTGAAATCGGCCCTCGACCGAAATTTCCTCAAAAGTGGTCCTAAATGTCACCCCTGATGTAAAAACTCACCACCGAAATTTTTGAC
>FIZU01055898.1:0-27795 GCA_900064475.1 Pseudococcus longispinus
ACCTTTAAATTTGGTTGAATTTTCGTGTTTGGCTGAACAAATTGCTTATTTACACCGTTTTCATTATATTTATAAAAAAAATCTCAGAATACGCGCATACTTTACGCATTTTAAATGGTCAAAATATGCTAAAATATACATTTTTGAGTCTAAATATACAAAAATATGCAAAAATCAATATGGGTGTCTATGAAAAAGATTTTTTGAACTGAAAAGCGTAAACAAAAAATTGAAATTAAATGAAAAATCGAGTAGCAATAATCAAAAAACAGTTTTTATTCATATTTGAACACTTTTTGGTGGCATTTTTTATAGTTCTGCAATTTAGCAGAAAAAAGTGGCCAGAAAGCAATTATTTCAGTATGATTTTGGCCAAACCTCAAAATATGTCAAAAAAAACAAAAATTGTCGAAATATGCTGAAATATGCACCTTTCACCCCAAAAATATGCAAAATATGCAAAATGAAATTGGTCTCATTCGTCAGGAAATTTCATGAATCGTATAGATCCTTGACATATACATATTCAACTTTAGACAAATACACAATTTCATAAAATTGAAAGCTCTACCTCTACATATCACTAAACAATCCCCCCTCCCCCACCCCTGCCATTTCACTGCGTTCGTGAATGATTTTCCAAACAGAAGTTTATGATCATCCACAGTCGATTCTCCAAAAAAGTCGATGCAACGATCATAAACGATTTTTTAAATCTTGGCAAATCGTTTGTAAACGATTCTCTTGGAAAGTAGTCGAAAATAGTTCACGAACGTTCGCGAAAGATTCTCTTGAAAATGACAATTGATCAATTTACTAATGAGTCTTCGAATCCTGGCGAATTGTTAGTAAATTATTCTCTCGAAAGTAGCCAAAAATGATTCACGAATGATTCTCTCTAAAAAGTCGATAAATCGTTCGCGAACGATTTTCTGAAAATGGTTTTCAAGTCTTTTGTGAACGATTCTCTTGAAATTTTAAAATTATAGATTCAACTTTGACGAATGATTTTTTTGGGAAAAGCAATAAATGCGTTCGTGAACGATTCTCTCAGAATTGATCAATGAAAGATTAACTAACGATTTTCTGAATCTTGGCCAATTATTCGCGAATGATTGTTTTGAAAGTAGTCAAAAATAATTCACTAACGATTCTCTCAAAAAAGTCTATAAATCATTCGCAAACGATTTCCTGAAAATGCTTTAAAAGTCATTCGTGGACGATTCCCTTGAAAATGATTAATGAAAAGTAAACGAATTTTTTTTTGAAAATTGCTTGAAAGTCGTTCGTGAACGATTCGTCAGATGAGGTGATAAGTCGTTAACAAACGATTGTCTAAAAAAAATCAATAAATCGTTTATGAACGATTTTTTTTTGGAAATGGACAACGAAAGGTTTACGAACGATTCTCTAAAAATGGTTTGAAAGTCGTTCGTGAAAGATTCTGTAAATGAGTTTGTGAATCGTTCAAAAACGATTATCTGAAAGAAGTCAATAAATCGTTCACGAACGATTTTCTTAAAAATGGACAACAAAAGATTGAACGATTCTTTGAGTTGGTAAATCGTTCGCGAACGATTCTTTAAATGAGTCGAGTTGAAAAATCGTTTACTGATGATTCTCTTAAAAAATTCGTTAAATCATTCCCGAATGATTTTCTTGAAAATGATCAATGAACGGTTTACGAACGTTTCTCTAGAAAAAAATTGATAAATCGTTCGCGAATGATTCTCTAAAAGAGTTGGCCAATCAATTTGGTTCAAATAAATCCGCAGCTAAGTTGAAATAATGTTTTCTTGGCATCTCAAACTTGACTACAGGAACTCGATCTTCTAGAGATCACCCACAGCCGCAATATAATTCACTTAACGAATAAACGCCAGACTCGAGCGCCATTTCAATTTCAAATTCAATATAAAACAGGCGAATTCTCACCCCCAGCGTCCTACACGTATCTATGATGTATTATCCAATTTATTCTCGCCGGGCCGAAACCCGAAACAAAACAAAATACACAAGCCACAGATATAAGAGTACAGTACATCAGCCGACGATAAATCCCCAGCACGCTGGTCGGTTTAACGGAAACACTACATGGGTTTGTAGGTGTTGATGTTGCTGCTCGCGTGTATATGGTGATTTACAAAGGTAAAATTTGTGGTTTTAAGATAATTACAATTGTACATGCGGATCGGTAAGGCGCGCTGTGAGAGGGGCGAGTGTATAAGGAATCGATTTGATATATTTTACGATCGCGGTGTGGAACACGACCAAGCACGGGTTAAACTCGTTACCATATCATCCGTGAGAACTTCTTTCTATTGCTAAATCAACCGAAAAACCTAGCTTGTTTATTTTCTTGACCCGGGCTTGACATTTCGTATATCTACGGTTAAGGTTTACAAATTCGATCAACTGTGACCACTATTTGAGAATTTTTTTTGAATAGGCGCCGTTGCTGTCTTCGTGCGTTGGCTCGTATATGTTGAAAGAGTCTTTTCGCCCTTCTGTTCGTATTGCGTAGGCAGGCAGGGTACAGTTTGTCAATGTAACGATATTCACGTTCTTTGCCGACTCGACAGAGGAGAATCCTCCGACGAGCATTACGATGCAGAATCAATTTATCGGAACGTTTCGGATTACCTGTGAATTCGTGGTAATTGATTGCCCCCGCTGAATGGGCGCATCATATTCATAAGACACCTCGTCGAGTTCTCTATGTATTTGTTTTCTTTTTTCATCTCATCTGCTACAGTCTGTTTTTCTTTGATCATCTTCAACCACCGAAAGAGTTACGCATCGGTTGGTTCTGGGAGAATCAGTTGTTGGTTTTTTTCCCTCTGATATTCCATTTCTGGTGCTGGGCTGGTTGGTGTTTTATCCACAGACGGAAGTATCGGTGGTATCCGACTAATGGTCCGTGTAAAGTGTCACGATTATGTACACATTGATAGGTCATAGATCAAAGCATCCTCTTAAAAGTCTTTATGCGCAATCGAGTGCTATATGAGAATTTGAAATATTTCCAAGACCGAATACCCAAACAATCCGATGTCCTCGCCACCAAACCGTTATAATAATTATTTCGAGAATAATTCCCATCATCGATATGATTTTTATACGATATGAAAATGAAAACATCGCTCATAGCGCGACTTATTTATCTCACGAGAGAGAGAAAAAAAACACACAAAGTATTAATATTTTTCATCGCCGCGTTATCTTTGAAAATTTCTTTTTATCGGCTAACACCGATGCCGGCACGGCGCCGAATCATAAACCAATTGCGTTAAATATACGACTTGGCAATTATTTTAATTAGGGTTAATTAACGACGAATTTCTCTATATTCTATACATAAACGTAATACAAAACTCGTACCGCGATATGTTTTTTAATTGCTTTTTACGATACGAAAATAAGAGCGAGAGGAGAAGGGGAAAGTTTAAGGTGAAGGATAAAATTCTTACAAGATGCCACCGCCAGCGCCTTGCCATAATTTCGTACATATTAAGCGCCGCACCTCGTCACTTTTACTTTATAGTGCCCCCTTCTACGTCTCCCATCGAAGCGTCGCAGCTACGACTCTGAGCTTTGATAAGCGGTGTTATGTTTGTTTGTGTATATGGCGCGTATCGCGTGTTTGTATATAACTTTGTTAGCGTCTTATTATTTTCTTTTTATCGATAATCGCGTTATTCGAATTGGCATTTGGTCCCCTCTGTCCCCCCGACACACCTAGCGGATCAACAAATAATATAATTGTTACGGACGTCGCCGACCTAAATTTTAATTGGATAATTATAAATATTTTTTCGACATTGATTCGTGTGCTATTCATGCGTACCTTATGTAATTTGTCTCGCTACTGACCGAACATTTATTCGTGATTTTTTCTCCGAATGATTCGATTCAAGGTGATGCGATTTCGAGTATTGTTAGAGGTTGGATGGTTGAATTGAAGGGCCGAATCAATGGATTGTTTTTTTCTGTTTATGGTGTTTGAAGCGAAATTTCGTCAATGTTTTGATATTTTGATGATTTTCTGTGGAGAATTGCTCAGGAACGATTTTCAACTTTTTTAGATAACTGTCGGTGAAAGATTTATGAGAGGTTCTTTTAAAATAATTGCTCGGTATTGGTTCATCAGTTCATTCAGGGAGTCGTTCGTGATGATTTATTCGTGAACAATTTTCATGATAAACGATCGTGAACCATATTTTTGGACTATAAGCAGCAACGAAATTCCTCGAAAAATTGATAGCATTTTGTTTAAAATTGGCAAGTTTTGTAGTTTCGGCGAGATTTTCCGAAAATTTTGAGAACTCGACCCAAGTGCTGCCAGAAATTGAAAAAATTGACCAAATTTTGAACATTTATCAAACTATTTCTAAAAATTTAAATTTAAATTTGAAAAAAAAATTATCAAAAAATTATTAAAATTATAGGAAATTTTGCAAAAATGATCTCAAAGTTCACAAAAATCAGCAAAAAAATTGTAAAAACGGACAAAAAAATCATGAGATTTGTCAAAAATCTTGTTAAAAAAGCTTGAATTTTTACAATTTTTCTAAATTTTTATGTTTTGTTACAATTTCTACGTTATTTTAATTGTTTTTTTTTTATGAAATTCAGTGAATATTGCGACGTTTTTTATGACATTTTAACCACTTTTACAACTATTTTCACCATTTTTTGAAGATTTTCGATCATTTTAGAAAATTTGAAAAATTTTAACGGAATTTCTGACAGTTTTCATGATTATTTTTATGGAAAGTTCATAAATTTTAATGATATTTGGACGATTTAAATGATTTTTTTTGATACCTTGTTACAATATTTTACCGATTTTTGTAAAACTTTTCACAATTTTAACAGTTGTAACGATGCTTGTGGTTTCTTGGCTTTTTTTTTGTCAAGTTTTAAATAATTTTTATAGCAAAGTGAATAATTTTTGGATTTGAAAAAATTTTCAGATTTTTATTGACTTTTTTGACATAGAAAATTCCAGAGATAATGCTGAATCTTGAACGTTTTGTCAGACAAATAATTTAGACTTTTTGAACTTAAAAATTTTTAGAAATCAGGTAACTTTCTAATATTTTGTCAGGTAGACTTCTTGGATTTGGAAAATTTCAGATATTACGTTGACTTTCAGACATTTTGTCAGACTTTTTTGAACTTAAAAATTTTTTAGGAACTTGAATAAATTTTTGGACTTGAAAAATTCCCACTTTATGGATTTGAAAATTTCAAGATAGTTCAAATCAGACATTTTGTCAGACAACTTTTTACCTAACGCTGACTCTTAGACATTTTTTCAAATTTTTTTGAATTTAGAAAAATTTTCAGATTTCTACCAACTTTTTGTACCTACTTGGAATTGGATTTCGAAAATTTGTCAAAAAAGTTTTATTACGAAATTCACTTGCAAAAATCCGTTAAAATGACTTTTAGATATTTTGTCTGACTTTTCTGGACTTGGAAAATTTTTCAGAGTTCAAATGACTTTTGGGAATTAAAAATTTTCAAATATCAGGACTCTATGATATGTTCATCAATATCCATGAGAATTTTAAACAATTTTTACAATATTTGCAGTAATTTTTATGAAATTTTTGTCCATTTCAACACCATTTCCTACAATTTTCATGATTTCTTATAGCAACGTAATCATACTTGAAATGATTATGAAAATTTTGACCATTTTCACAATGTTTGAACCACTTTTATCATCTGAAATTTTTCAAATCCAAAAAATCAACGAATGTAATAAAATTTTTTCGATGCCAAAACGTAAGGCAAACATTTTTCTGACCATCAATCAAAACTTCATAAGACATATTGAGCCGGTATATTATTTTTTTAAAGCTCATCTTTTCCAAGGGTCATCCCCTTTCATTGGAAGTCTTCTATCTCGAATCCTAACGCTGCTTTTGAAAAAATTTTCATACAAAAGTTCTTGATTGAGGTGCAAGAAATAATTTCGTTTATCACAAATATTTCGATTGGACCCCTCCTTCCCCTTCAATTTTGCATAATATTAAATATCCATGTCAAAAATCATGAAAATTGGCGTTCGATTTGTTAGGTAGGGGTAGGTACTTTTTGGTTACTTTTTTGACGAAAAATGGTTGCTAAATTTTTTTTTTGGGGGGGTGATTCAGTTACGATGCCTGTTTCATCACTCCATAAACGCTTCATCGATTATCTATAGACTTCTACAACGAAGCTCGACGCCACGATGGCAATATTACGTGGAAATCTGTTTGTTTTAATAAGCTTTGGCCATTCTCCGAAAACCGGTTCGAACACAGTTCAGCTTCTTCGCTTTTTTTCCGCATCAGTTGCCATATCCTAGCATCATCAAACTACCCTGTAAATATATATACGGCAGACTACGATCATCTATACAACACTCAGCAAGTAAAAGAAAACAGATAGGAGAAAAAAAATCGTCGTATTTATGAGTTTTCTTCTAACGTGAGCTAGGTACGTTTTAACGATTTGTTTAATTTACGATTATACGGAGACCGTATCGTCCATCAGCGTCAGATTTAATATACATAATATAGACCCGAGAGAAATTTTATTATTATAGGTATACGTATAGTCGTAGATACAGTATGGTAAACGTATAAGCGCGGTCTCTCGAGAAATCGACTATGTTTTCAGCTTATTTAAGTGCTTGTAAAAATGATAAAAAGTGTTTCGGTTAGGTTGTTAGTTGTTGCGTTATTTTTGTTTTTTTTTTTCGCTTCCATCGTACTATTCTTTTATTCCTTTTTTTCTCTCGCTTTGGTTTATAATGTGTTGTGTGGGTACTGTCTCGTGCTACTATATACGTAAACGAGATTATATCTATAATTTCTATATGGCATGGCGTTTTTTTTTTTTCGGTAGTCCGTCCAGGCTATTTGGGTTTTGTTGTTTTCTAGCGCTGATTAGTAGTCTGACCAGAATGTTGTAAATGCGGCTCCTGGAATACTCATCGGCGAGCCTTATGTCCCTTCTTTTACTGCTGCGCGGATGCCGATCGTGATGTTATTATGTTTCAGTCGGACGCAGACGTCCATCGGGAGAGAGAATCTGCTAAATGGATGTGAATGGGGAAGGGGAAAGAATACGTGAGTTCGAATTGAGTATACGGATCAGGCTAATTTTTGTCGTCCTTTGAGTACATTAAAGTATTAATGGTGCTAGGTCTCTGAGTAGATTTATGTCATCTATTTTATTATACGATTTGAAAAGGTATTTCGATGGCGTCTAGGTTGAAGTGTATTTTGTAAGATCGGTGTCTGATTTCAAAGTATATACTAGTAACTTTATCGAATCTGATGAGGGAAAGAGGAAAATGGTCGAGTAAAATTGAGTTTTTTTTACTACTGATAAATGTATTTCAACAACCTCAATAGAACATCCAATCGCTCCTGGGTTAAAACTGACCTAAAGAATATAAATTTTTATGAGGATAAAAAATTATGAGCACTATCGAAAACTCGTAAAAATTGTCAAAATTGTCAAAATTGTCACAAAAATCATTTAAAATATAGAAAAAATTACCAAAACATTATGAAAATTGTCAAAAGTTTCGCAAAAATTTTTGAAATTGGCATAATACTTGTTAAAATCTTGTTAAAAAAATGGCCAAAAATCATGGAGAGTTGTACATGTTGTTGAGGTGGTCGAAAATTTCATAAAAATCAGTAAAAATATTACAAAAACAAACTTCGAAGTTAGTTTCCCGTTAGCAAGTAAGAATTGTCAAAATTATCAAATGTCATTCATTGTTTTGTGCTCAAATTGACAGAATTTTTTCATTTTCAGAGAACAGCTCTTCTTCAGTTGAAAATAGAAAAAAAATTATAGAATAAAAAATGGCGGATTTTCAACGCTCTACAACTTTTGTTCGAAACTTTTTTACGTATCGTCAATATATCAAATTTTTTCACACGGGTGTCCCTAAAAAAATTACGTTGCGGTAAAAAATTACGATACGACATAAACTTTGAAACAAAAGTTGTTGAGTATTGAAAATTCGTCATTTTTTGTTCTGAAATTTTTTTCCTATTTTGCAGTGGTAAGAAGCCAATCTTCTTGAAAGATGGAAGGTGCCATCAAAAATAAAGAAAATAGAAAAAACTCAGAGGTATATCTTGGAAAAATGATTGCCCTGCACCACTGTGAGAACACTCCAAAGTAAAAAAGATATATTTTCAAGAACAGACATTCTGAGTATAGCTATTCTGCATAAATACTGTATAGTATCCAACATTGAGTCTTTTTGGGAATTCCTGGCTAATGTTCCGAGGGAAGAGGTGTCTCGCAGAGACAGACGGTAAGTTGTGCCACTGGCAAACAATAGGCATGAAGAGCAAAAAAGGTCATGGATAGTCCACATAACTATGAACAAAATCCCTTTAAAATTAACAAGATACTTCAATGAACAAAAATTAAAAGAATTTTTCGACACACGAATTTTTATGAAAATTGTTCATTTTCTGCGACATCGACACAAATTTTACGATTATACGACGGATTCGAGTTCAGGAGAGTCGAATTCAATGGAACTGACACCAGATATGCCCCTACTCCTTTCTGTGCACAAATAGAGGTGTTTCCACTCCCGAAGCTCCATCCTGTTTGCTCCCCAAGGAAATTTTTGATCGCCTCTTCGCCAATTTTTTTTTTAGTTCATATCAAAAGAAAAACCACTTGTTAACTCGTGTTCAAAAAACCTAACCGCTTATAAACTATGATTACATAGCTTCGTTTTCTTTCCTTCCATTTCTCCATTAAGTATAAACATTCCTACAAAAGGTATTCTTCATTTCGAAATCTTCAACTAAAAAGTAGCTAATTTACTCGAACGAAAAAATCATCTTCTCTGCCTCCTTTGCCCTTTCAGAAGGCTTGCTCTTTCTCATGACAGACGTACGGCAGTAGTACGTCATAAAAATTAAATTCTCTCATCCGCACGACTAGAAATCCATTTCCATGTACATGTCATTAACTGTGTAATCATATTACTAACAAACGAATTGGGATAGACGAAGGAGAAAAACAAACACGGTTAATGATTAATGACCAAGCAACTTTACGTCTTCAGTCGGGGTTAATACGTGTTTGATAATAATTTTACCCCCGGACGAGCCCGCCATATCTGGAATATCTGCTGCGATGGACGAAACGATGGCGATGGCGCTTAATCTCGATAAATATTTACATTTTTAAGACGAGTACCATGGCTGAAAAAAATTACGTTTAAACGAACCCCCTGCCCTGTTTCGTTCCGGTGCTGGAAAAGTTCGCCTCGTTGGATCCATTTGTCTGCGTTTGAACAAATCGTTCGACGAGAATATCATTCATTTCCGAGTCATCTCCTTCTTTTTCTGTATAGCTGGCGCTTATTCGTATACTATGTATTTTTTTCTATCGCCATTGCAACGCAACGCCAGCAACAAGAAGAGGAAATATTACATTTTAATGTAAATATTTCCAGACTTGTTTCCTTTTTATACGAGCTGAAGGAAAGAGAGGTACTCGTATAACGAATTTTTTACTTTACCTTTTTCGAATTGGAATTTTATCATAAATATTCCCTTCTCGTATGTATTTCTCACAGTAGCTGCTTCGTCTTTTTTTCCCGAGTGCGTGTAAATTGAAAACTCACGAATGTGGAGTAAAATTGAAAAAAAGTTCTATACGAGGTGTCCTTTTTGGAAAAAAGCTGAAAAAGTGGAGAAAACAGCTCGTGAAGAGAGGGATAAAGTGTCGCGAAATTCCGCACAAAACTGAAATTTTTCAGATTCCGTCATTTCGTCGAGTAATGGGAGCAGCCTCGAAGACGAAGAATACTCGAAACTCGATATTGATAAATGTAACGTTTGCGAATAAATCAGGCGTACACAAAAACATTCTATTTGCATTACCGGGGCGCGAAGAAAGTGAAGACGAGGGTGATACAAAAGCGCGAGCCGAGCAAAAAGCAACGTTATCGAAGCGAGAGAAAGAAAAAGCCAATAAATGAGTCAAGGATTTGCGTGAAGTGAAGTTCTTCTTCTACTATTGTATGTGTAAACGCAACGACGATAAATTTGCTTAAATAAAATATCCCCCTTTGGCTGCATCGCGTTCGCCGGCATCGCATCGGTCCCCTGTGCCCGCTCAGCCGCCCAACTTAGATAGTAAATCGACGGTAATTTTTGGCGCTAATACGCTAAAGTAGGTTGGCCGGATGTGCTTTTTATATATATTGTATTACGAGCGGTACAAATGCCGAGCCGCGCCTGCCTTTTCGAAATAACTACACCTAGAGGCGGTGGCGCTGCCTGAAGCTGCAGATAAATCGCGAAAGCTACAATTTTCCAGTATTTTTCCTCGTTCGCGCCCTCGTCGCTCATACCTTCGACTCCCTGCCTATCTTTGATGTCGTGTACATACATCGCGTCAATTATACACAGACGAAAGATGCATACACGTAGGTACAATATATTGAAATGAGATCACGTGACTGGTTCGTAAAAGCTGCCCGAAACCTATTAAAATGCGAATTGAAACAAATTTACGATTTGTACGGCTCGCAAACCCCGTTTTATAGGTTCGTGCGGAGTAAAATTAGTGCCTGAATTTTAAACCAAAATGAGAAAATTTGTTTTTATGGGTCGTGATGGGCTTTTTTGTGGTTTCATGCGCTGCGAGTTGTTAGGAAATTTAATAGACTTCGAAAGTGGTCGATTGAGGTTGTACGCGTGAGGTGGACGAGTAGTTTTTTGAAGCCGTTGTGCAGTGATTTGAGAGTTTCCCAAATTCCAGTAAAAAAGTAAAATACTTGAACGTATCGAATCCGTTGCGCTGACTTTTAGATAAATTTTTCTGAATTCATACGTCTTTTTGCACTTTTGGCAATTTGTATCATATTTTGTATGGTTTTTATGAAAATTTGAACAATTTTTACGTGATTTCGACAAATTTTATGATTTTGTGGACATTTCTACGATATTTTTACCAATTTTTATGGTGATTGTGTCACTTCTCTACTTCCAATTGTGAAAGTAATGACGGTTTCGAGTTCAGAAGGGTCGGATTATGTGGAGATGATACCGAACATACCCCCACTTCTTTATGTACAGAAAATAAGGGTGTTTCCACTCCTAAACCCCTCTTGCCTTGTCCTCTAAGGTCAATTTTTGATGGTCCCCCTCCATAAAATTTTCTTTCGGTTCATACTAAAAGAAACCCCACATGTCAGCTCGTGTTCAGAAAGGAAGTATTCCTAGCTTTTTTTGAGCTAACCGCTTAAACAATCAGTGTTGTGTGCAGTGCATTGTGTGATTTGAAAAGAAAGCGGTTGCGGTTCGGGTCAAGATATTGTACGTAAAAACGTATATAAAGACGTAGAAAAAGATACGAGGAGAACTGGTGAACTAGCTCCGAAGTTGGCGATTCGATTAATTAAGTTTGAATATAACAAGAGAAGTGTGTGGGCGAGTATAGTATGAAAACGCGCCAGAGAAAAGTATTGAATTACTTTTTTGCATATATGTAAATGTAATTTTACGCTGTTTGAGCAAATTAGCAATATGCATGTAAGAAGCTATAAAAGCGGCTTCTGTACACGTCGAGTTGCCTCCATTCCATCGTCCTTATATAAGAATCGCTGGCGCTTTGCGAATGTAAACCACTACTCCGCAGCCTTCCTGCAAGGTGTATGTTTTACCTGTTGGGGTGTGTATTTTAATAATCGAGTCGTCGTCGTCTTCGTGCAGATACCTACGTATAAAACTTCAGGTACAAATGCGAGGTTTACCTGCGTGTGTGTCGGTTTTGACTTATCTGGTTGGTTTATCGTCGAAAGACATGTCTATACGCACGAGACACATCAGAAGCGCAAGGGCCCGAAGGGGGGCAGAGATAAAAATATGATTAAAAATGGCTGATTGAACATCGAACTAGCCCGCGTATTGTTAAATAATTCATGACGACCGAACCAAACTGTAACTAGATATGCGTATACCAAAACCATGGGTAATTTTCGATAAAAGTAAAATAATTCCAAAGGTATAGATAGGTAAAGGTACACGTAGATACGCAGGACAACGATCGAGCGAGCCATCAAGGCATCACGAAGAAGCAACCTTCGGACAGGGAACCGGTGAAGGGGTTGAAAGCACTATTAACGCAATAATAATAGCTATATGGCTGGGCAACTCTAGTCGAGTTATAAATTCTCGTCGATAAATTTTCGGTGTTGGCTGTGGTGACCGATGCAGCATTACTAGTTATATCTGTGTGTTGTAAATGTTGAAAATGGTCTCGTGTCACGCAACATTGTTGTTATCCTGCTGTTCTCACGAGCATGAATTTTGTCCTACCTCCCTGCCTCACTTCGCCAGCGGATGACGACGACTTGATAACGCGCATCGTATCGTCTATATTCTACAATTTGTTGGAAAATTAACGCGTTTGCGAAGGTATGGGCGGGTCCGAGACGAATTTAGTGCTGCGGTGTCGCACCACTTCGCGAACCAGCGTCGTAAACGAATTAATTACCATCGAGCGTGTGGTTGGAAGCGACCGAGGTAATCAGCAACGGGTTTAATTGGCTTTGCATGGTAAAGCCGAGCTGATTTTTAAACCGATCGACGTGGTGAGGGAAGGATGTACGAGGTGGGAAGAGTTGATTACGCGAATTGTAATGGAAGTTGGTTGAGGAGTGGGTTAGGTGTCGCAGATGCGTTCGGTTTGATCAATTTTTCAATTTTTTTGCGTCTTTTTGAAATGATGCTTGTGAGTGGATGTTAGTTGAAGATTATGTTTGCATTATGATGTTAATTTTGATAATGGGAAAGTGAAAGATGTGATGTTGATCAGTGAAAGTGGCATTGGCTGGTGTATTATAAATTCTGTTTTTGGAGAGAACCATTTTCTAGGTATTTCATATACTCATTTTGGACATATCGACTTTTATTTTCTGATTCCAATTCGAGACTCGTCCCGTTCCCCGTTCTACCAAGCAAAAAATCTTATGCGAATGCTAGAAAATGGCTTGGTTTGCATAAAAGTGATGATTATTATGAAGAAATGTAGAGAAATGCAGGGGAAAAAAGCTGAAATATCATAGAAAATATTTGAAATATCGTAAAAATGATTGAGTTCATAAAATTGATTCAACGATTTTCAAACGTGATATCAATTGTTCAAAATATCCTTCAAACATGTGAAAAAGTCATAGAAACATTGTAAAAGTTTCTGAGAAACTGTGAAAGTTGACGAAATTTTTGTAAAAATCGACACACTTGTGAATGAATGGAAAATGGACGTCCGGGGAGGCTCGCATTCTTCGCAAAAATATTAATTTTGGTCGTTTTCTACCTACCTTCAACGACCAATTGAACTCCTCCGAAATATATACCTTGTGAAACAGATCCTACGAAAAAACGAACACTGGATTCGAAATCAGCGTCACTGAAAACCCAGAAATCGATATCAATGACGATATTTTATCTTTTTCCAGACATTGCCCCATCCTTAATCTCACCCCAGCCCCCTAGTTTCAATATTCTTAGGTATAGAGCAGATTGAAAAAAAATTATATTTTCGGGGTACATATTTCAAAATGTCATAAAATGTAAAAAAGTCATAGAAACATTGCAAAAGTTGCTGAAAAACTGAAAGTTGACGAAATTTTCGTGAAAATCGTGTACCTGAAGATGAGTTGGAAAAGGAACGTGCTTGGAGGCTCACATCTTTCACAGAAATCTTTATTGTGCTCATTTTCTACCTGTTTTCAATGACCAACAGCAAAAAAATGCTTTTTGCAGAACTTCTTATGGATAAATACATTGAAAAAGAGATCCTACGAATAAATGAACACTGGATTCGAAATCAGCGTCACCGAAAACCTAGAAATCAATATACATGACGATATTTTATCATTTTTCGGACACTGCCCCCTCTTTAACCCCACCACTGCCCTTAGTTTCAAAATTTTGAGTTATAAGTTAGATTGAAGAAAGTGTACAACTTCGGGATGGATATTTTATATTCGGGACGTTTTACTCGTTGGAAATTTCTTTCCTTAATAAAGTTTGGTTGTTCAAGAGACAAAGGTCTCTTGGTACGGGTGTGGAGGGGGGAGGGATTTTGAAAAATGATAAAAATCCTTTATGCATATCGATTGTTGGGTTTTGAGGTGTGCTGGATCCGAAAATGATGTCAATTTAACGATTGTGGGTGGCATATGCGAGTAACTGCTTCTACAGATTCATAATTGCGATAGGGTGGGGGGAATAAATTTTGAAAAATGATAAAAATCCTTCATGCACATCGTTTGCTAAGTTTTTAGGTGTGCTGAGTCCAAAAATTATGTTAATTTGACGATTGTAAGTTCTATATGTGAGATCTGCTTGTAACAGCTTCATAGGTATAATGAAGGGAGGGAAGGGGGTGAATTTGAAAAAATGATAAAAATCCTTCATGCATATCGATTGTTAGGTTTTAAGGTGTGCTGAGTCCGAAAATGATGTCCATTCGACGATTGCAAGTGTCATATGCGAGAAACTGCTTGTGACAATGAATTTTACTCAATTTTTTACTGCCTGAAAATGCATATAAGTACATCAAATATTTATAATGAGGCCAACTTTTCAATTATCTGCATTAGTGTTGATACTGGCTGAAATTTTGGTTATAAAAATGGCATCTAGATAATCCTCAGTCCTCTTTGCATACTATACGTTGAAAATTATAATTTACAACATTCATAAAATTGACCTAAAAGTATCAACAGTCTCTACAGCCGCATTCCCCAGGCATCACGATTTTCTCACCTCTCTTCGCAGGGGGGTTTTATTACGCAATATATCCGAATTGTGACACGAATTCGCAAAAGGGTGTTTATAGGCGGCTATTACGGCTACAACCTGCTACGTTTTTATATTTTTAATTAGTCTCGAAGCTCGTGACCTTTTATTGAGAAAGTGTCGCTGTATTAAGGATTATAAAATGTGGCGTATAAAAGGTAAAATACGTTTTGCGGCGGTTTAACGTTGTGGACTTGCGGTGCCGTGCGCCGGTGGAGGCGTCTCGAGCCCAGTCTCTTGGTTCTTTCGTAGGATACGATGTAATGGAAATAGATCGACGCTGGTGGATGTAGAAAAACATTAATAAAATGAGTCGTAAACATGCCACAATGTAGGTATAACCGCGCGAGACTACGGTTAATATTATGTTGCGTTTAGCGCAACAACAACACACACACCGACTAACCAAACGAAAGCAGAGAACCATAGTGATTTAAAAGTTTACGTTTTGTGCGACCAACCGCCTGGTCATATAACACCAATAAGAGATTTCTTCCTCGTTTACTCTTCTGGTATCTTTGTTTGCCCTCTCTTTCCAAACGGAGCATAGCAGTTGGAAACCAGAACCATAAATCTCGTATCGACTGTTACACTAATACCGAAGAATGTTAACAAAACGACAACTTTATCGAAAAGACTTTTGAAATTAATCTTCGCGCAGTGCTTTAAACCGCAAAGTCCGCTCGGCGGGGCCCCGCGGACACGAAGGGGGTTATTTATGGCGCGAGTAAATACCGTGTCAAGTTGTGATAACACGAGTATGTATGGGGATAGGATTTTTGATACGTAAATCCTCTTCGCAGCACCCGGTTCTACGTGCAGGCTAATCCTCGTGTTTAGGTACACGAGCCGAAATCGTAAAATCTCTTAATCTTGCCGAATTAGCAGTAAGATTAAGGATGCCTAATGAGGTCTCAGGTGAGTGTAGCATTGGAGATGGTTTCCGAGCGGAGATAGTGCAACTAGGGTGACAGCTCGAGTTGGGATTGCAACCTCTGTGCGTGAAAAAGGATCCGTGTTTTGCGTTGTGGTGGATTAAATGGTATCAAATTGGCAAACGCGTGTTGCAGAATATCCCATTTGCATGGTTTGGAAAGTTAGAAAAATGGTGGGAAGATTCAGTTTCAGACTTCCATTCTCCTAATGTATTTGGCCAAATTTTCGATATTTTCCCAAATTCTTGGAAAAAATCGAGAAAACGAACGATTCCGTTTATTTAAATATCAAAAAATGGAAAATTGAAAACGAAAATTACTTGTTACACCAACACCCTAATCGAGCTCAACAAATCACCCCCCATAAATCATCCGAAAAAACGCACCTCAGCATAATTCAACCCCTACGTATACTTTTATCGCTATCACTTTTCATTTAACACTTCCATAAAGCTCCCAAGATCTCCATTCTTCTCCCTTTGCTCGCCACATCGACTCTCAAACTCTTGAAAAAAAAATCCCGCCAAGAGCCCGGACCATCATCATGATGCAATCAAGCGAACAATCCAAAGACCACAATTCGTTTAATTTTCGCAAACTTCTCTGTTTCGCTCGCCATAATCCGGGCTATTAACGCCGAAACGCCATCAAATTCGCGATGAAAAATACCGCAGGGTATTCGAGGGGAATTCAATTTGGCTCGGGGAAAATTTTCTCGCTGAAATCTCGCCGTCTCATCGAGATCATAAAATGCCGATTTAAACCCTCCGCTCGGTTCGCCGTCGCGCAAAGGCTACGAGCGAAACGCGAACTGTACGTAATATTTGCGGCGAGGCGAGAATTTAATACGTGTATACGTCGGTATGCAGGGGCTTTTTAAACCCATTAGTTAAATATAACCTCGGCGAGATTCGACTATGAAATTGTTTGGCATAACGTTAAAAGAAAATAAATCATAACTATAAAGCGAAAAAAGTTATAACCCGAACAGCTGAGATCGCTTATAAAAAAGGTGCCGGTTCGTTCATCGCTCGCGTTTCTAATTTCATCAACTTCTCCAAAATTTACGATCAATTTGCCTCCTCGTCTCTTTCCTTTGCTTTTATTCTTGTGAGCGGTCGTTGTCGTGTTTTGATTGCGAATCGTCGCCTTATTCTAGCTATTTTTTTGTGTGAGAAATTCATTAATATTTTGATTGAATGAAAAAATTGGATTTTTATGCAGATTTCGAATCGTTTCAATTTTTTCTAATATGAAAAAAAATGTTGAAGTTCAACTTTTTTCTTAAATTGTGGCGTTTTTTATGAAAAGGGTCCATTTTGGCGCCCAAGTCGATTGTGAGTTGAAGTCATTTCCTTATCTAGCTGAAATTTCATTCAAAATGAGACTCAGCAGAGCTTTCTATCTTCAATATTTACAGAGTTCAAAAACCAAAATTTTGAAAAAACTGATTTCAAGTTTTGCAAGAAAAAAAAACTTTGACCGCAAAAATCTTGAAAACTTGGCCCCGTAGAAAAAACACTAATCTCATACTGCATAAAGAGAATTTCAAGCCCTACAATTTTGATTCTTGGAATTTTTTTCGTTGGACCCTTAGCTTGGCCAAAAAAGGGATAGCCCCTTTGTAAGGTCGATAGTTTTGAAAATGAAAAAAACACTTTGACTGCAAAAATCTCGAAGACTAAGCCTCCTAGAAAAAAAACTGATTGCTCTTAAAAGAAAGGGAATTTCAAGCTCTACAATTTTCATCCCTTACATTTTTTTCGTAGCACCCTTAGTTTGGCCAAAAAAGGGATGGTTCATTTGTAAGGTCGATAGTTTTGAAAATGAAAAAAAAAAACACTTTGACTGCAAAAATCTCGAAGACTGAGCTTCCTAGAAAAAAAAGTGATGGCTCTTAAAAGATAGGGAATTTCAAGCTCTACAATTTTTTTCGCAGCACCCTTAGTTTGGCCAGAAAAACCATGTTTATGGAAAATTTACAAAACGTAATTTTTTTTTCTTCATTTTCAAAATCATCAATTTTGTAAATTTTTCATAAATATGGATTTTCTGGCCAAACTAAGGGTGGTACGAAAAAAATGCAAGGGTTGAAAATTGTAGAGCTTGAAATTTTCTTTTTCCAATGGGCTAATAGTTTTTTTCTAGGGGGCTTAGTTTTTGAGATTTTTGCAGTGAAAGTGTTTTTTTTTTCATTTTCAAAACCATTGACCCTATAAATGGATTACCCTGTTCATGTTTTCAAGGAACCCAAACATTTTCATACGAAAGTAAAAGCACTATGGTATGCAAAAATGTCAAAAATAAACATTTTTGACCTACATTTACAATTTTTGCATTTTTCTGGAAACGTATTTAGTATCAAAGTGGACCCTTTTCATTAAAAACGCCAAATAGGTATTCGCCTCGAGCCAAATAAGATGATCATCTGAAAAATTTATCTCGAAAAATGTCACTTTTCTTGATACATATTTTATTTGCCTAATTTTCAATAATTTTTCCAAACTTTCGACCAATTATTTTTCTCGAACAACCCTCCTCCTGCACTTTCCTTCTCCAAACCAACCACTACAATCACATTAGTCCTCCGAAACACGTCTCCGAAACAAAAAGAAAAAGAACAAATCCATCCACATACGATAAAACTCGTCCCAGGCTAGTTTCCATACACTCAAAACTCGAGACACACTTTTCACCATCCTTTGCGAGTTTTTTCCCCAGCAGCACCAAACTGCACCAGCAGCCACACTGGGCAAAAAAAAAGGAAAACTTTCAAACCGAACCAAAACAAGGCGAAAATACCCGCCAGTAAATAGTCGTAGTCGCCCCTTTGTCATATAAATGTAAAAATACATCTTATTATTCGTCGGACTTGTATAAAACAACGTCTACAACCGAGGAATATATTTTTTGCGAGGCTTTAACGCGGAAAAGATGCCGTTTAAGAATGTGTAAAACAAGAGAAAAGTTTCCCAAGAAGACGGTTCGAATCGGCAAAAAAAAACCTTTTTCTCTTGTATATTTTAGTCGTATACGTACGCGAATAGGAATACAGCCGCATATGCGGACCCCTCGTGCGGAGCAAAAAAAATCGTACTAGAAAGAACAAAATCCCAACTTTTTACAAAGTCTGAATTTATAAAGAATAAAAACACCACATTATACAACCTCGAGTAGCGACGATGTAAAAAATCGACGATATTTGCAAATTTGGCAGTTCTAAAAGCAGCAAAACGAAAGCTCGTTCGGATCATGGATACTTTTACTCGCCACTGGTACCGCAGCGTTGTATAATGTGTATTCGGCTAGCAGCAATAAGCATTAAGTACCCTTTATACGATCCTGTATTCGAGATAGGACATCGTCCAGATGAATAAAAACGGTTTAAAACCTGCGTATAGAATGGTGGTTGGGTAACAGATGGATACCTTTGCTTTGTGAGATTTTCTGAAAGATGAAGAGGTAGTGATTTAAGTGTATTGATGAGAAAGTACAAAGATGGTGATCGAATTTGGTTTTTTCGTTTGCGAAAGGTGGTGTAGTGATAACTTGAAAGTTGTGTTTGTATTTCAGAATGATTTTATTCAAATTTCCTTCCTTCTCTGCCCCTCAAAGAAAGATTTCAAACTTGTCCATTTGAAAGTGGCTCATGTTTGAGAAATGTTACTCTGAATAGGAAAGTTTTTGTACTTTGTGATGTACATAATTTATACGTAGCTCAAGTATGTACGTTTTAACTCATTTTTTAATCATGCTTTCTTTTTCTGATTTCAGGTAAGTTTACCAGATGGTCATAATTATTTCAAATTTGTTAATGTATGGAAGTAAAGTGTTGGTTGCTTGTACTGAGCAGTGTCATAAGTGAGTAATTAGTTGTTTTTTTGTAAAATAATTTTAATAAGGGAGTTTGAGATAAAATTTTATCCACAATATGAAAAAAAATTGTGGTGAAATAAGTAAAATTACAGTATCGAGTTGAATTTTCACTCGAATTGCTGTAAATTACAGGTGTCATTACTGAATACTCGCATCCAGTCATTTTTGTCACGAATTACCGTAAAATAACCAGTAAGCATTTTCAGAACTAAATATAATTCAATGAGAGGAAGGGGCTGAACTTGTCGAAAATTTTTGGTAAAAATGGCTAAGACTAAACGATGGCAACATTTTTTGGAAAAAAAGGCATTGAAAAGCTGAACTTTCATAATTTTTTCCAACATTTCAATCCTGAAGGAATTTAGCTCTAAGCTGAGAAAAACTAATTCATTTTCTTTTGTTCAAATGTCACAGAAAAATACTGAAAAAGTGCTGAATTTAACTCGAAAGTCCTCTTTTTTACAATAAAATTCCTTAAAAATCTATTTTTTTGTCCAATTAGTTATTTGGAACAAATTTCAGCTTTTGAATGCCTTTTTATGTATTCAAAAATTTTCGCCCTCGTTTCGCTCAGACTCAAGAATTGATTTTTTTCAAGAACCAGATAATAATGAACATTTTTTACAATTTCACGTAAAATACCCCCCCCCCCCCTCCTCCTCCGAATGACTACATTTACTCATACACGTCAAAGGTTTCTTTATAATTTCAAAAGGAGAATCCTGAAATCGTGATCAATTTTCTATTCAATTTTTCAAAAATCGGTTAAAAATTACCGTAATTATGCCGTAATTTCAGGTAATTTACAATAACATGACTTCAATGCGTTATCTGTTGAAATATAATTTCTGTTGATGAACAGACATTGCAAATTTGAAAATCACTTGCAGTTTGTAATTTAACAGAAATCTCGAAAAACGTGGTAATTTCAAGTAATTCCTGGTAATTTTGGGTAATTTGTGACAATTTTTGGTAATTTGTGATAATTTTGGGTAATTTGTGATAATTTTGGGTAATTTGTGGTAATTTTGGGTAATTAGAGGAGATTTTGGGTAACTCGTGGTAATTTTGTAGTAATTCGTAGGAATGTTGTGGTAATTCGTGGTAATTTTAGGTAATTCAGTGGTAATTCACCGTAATTGCGAGAAATTTAGTAGTAATTCGCCATAACTTAGTTCCGTACTACCCATAAAACTATAAAACATAGGATATGCTTCGCTCGTTGAATTTTTCAGGTTCATAAAATCGTGATATTTGAAATTGTCTTGAAATTTTCCTAATCCAAAAAGTCATTTGAATTCTGGAAAATTTTCCAATTTCAAAAAGTCAGTAAAAATATCTATAAGTAATTGTAACGAATTTTCATACGTAAATTTTGTAATGGAATTTAAAAAAAAAATGTTCGAAATCCAATTCCAAGTACAAAAAGTCAGTAGAAATCTGTAAATTTTTCCAAATTCAAAAAAGTCCGAAAAAATACCTAAAAATCAGCCTTAGATAAAAAGCTATCTGACAAAATATCTGATTTGAACTTTCTCGAAATTTTTCAAGCCTAAAAATTCATTTCAATTCTTAAAAAAATTTGAAGTTCAGAAAGTTTGACAAAATGTTTAAAAGTCAGCCTGATGGAATTCCATGACGTTTTTTGCAAGTTTGGTCATCGCAAAAGGCAAAAGCATATCCTATGCTAAAATGACGAAATTTTGATTTTTTTTCAGTTCCAAATTTGAAAAAAATATTTTAAAAATTACAAAAAAGTAGGATAAATGTTGAAAAATGTTTTTAAGAATGTGAAAAATTGTTTTAAGAATGACAAAATTTTGATTTTTTGTCTCCCAAATTTGAAAATTTTTAGGCCTTGATGCTTAGTGACACATCTACATTCCAAAAGAAATATTTTGAAAAAAATTGTCCAAATCGGTTCGTTGGAAACTCTCGCAAAGTTTTTTCAAAAACCTTACAATATTTGCTGGGGGGGGGGGGGTTAGCTTGTAAATTTGGGGGGGGGGGGGGGGGGGGGGGTGTTAGCTTGTAAATTTGAGGAACATCCCTGAAGCAAGTGCTGAATTTTGATTTGGAAATTTTTGTTGGACGAATGTAAAAAGGTCATGGAAAAATCATGGATTCCCAAAAAAAAACAAAAAATTCATTTAGACACCCTGTTAGTACTGACAGTAAATTACCCGGTATTTCTGGTAAATTACTCGGTATTTACGGTAAATTACTCAATATTTACGGTAAATTACCCGGTATTTACGGTAAATTACTCAGTATTTACGGTAAATTACTCAGTATTTACGGTAAATTACTTAATATTTACGGTAAATTACTTAATATTTACGGTAAATTACTCAATATTTACGGTAAATTACTTAGTATTTACGGTAAATTACTTAGTATTTACGGTAATTTACTTAATATTTACGGTAAATTACTCAGTATTTACGGAACATTACTTAATATTCGCGGTAAATTACTCAGTATTTACGGTAAATTACTCAATATTTACGGTAAATTACTCATCATTTACAGCAAACTACCCAGTATTTATGGTAAATTACCGAGCATTTACTGAAAATTACCTAATACGAGTATTTACAGTTACAAATTATAGATTTTACTGAAATTTTGATGCCAAACAAACTGTAAATTTTTTTAAAATTTTAAATTAAATGAAAAATGGATGATCAAATGAGTGAAAAGGTAGAAAAAAATTAAAATTTTTCAAGGTAATTAGAAAAGTGGAGATAAGTTTTTTAATCATTTTGTAGATTTAATCCTATAACTTCTGCCCTTATTATTCATCGTTTTAGATACAGTTGAATTTTTTTTGTCAACTCTTACGTAGCATTAATAGAATTTTGCTCCACCCTGTACATTCTCCTTTCATTCTGTCATCTTTTTGTCCACAAAATGTCTCAGTTTCGCCTTTCGAGACGATCAAAAACTCCTTAATCTAAGTTCAATTCCTTTTTCTATTGGGAGTCGATTCCGAAAAATATTCTGATCGAACGCTTTCCATTCATAATTCACACGTAAGACTCTTCATTTCCGGAGAATCACACTACGTCCAAACTTTTGAACGAATCTCATTCATCTTCAACCTATCATCACCTCGTCACCTATTCATTTACTCTTTTCATCGTATATGAAAATCTCTTTAAAACTGCTTTAGTCTTCCCAATCCCGTATAATTCTTCCTAATGACCATGCAAAAGATTACCACATCTTTCACCTTTTGCTCCGACGAAGGGCTGAACGTACGTACGCGCCGTTGTTATAATTCATCGTCTTATACGAATCCTGCTCGTACAACTGGCCAGGCTTATTTCCCCATATACTGGCGGACGAATTTATCAAAACGTGCGCTAAATTATGCGTTATCACGAGCTCGCGAGGATAATTTTTCATTATGCGCGCGAGAAATTTGAAAAAAAAAGATTCCCAAATCAAAACGAGAAGGGGTCATAATGCAGACTGGACCGTAATGATGACTAATGACTAAAACTTTTTTTTACCTCTTTGCACTCCGAGTCCGAAGCCTTGTCACATGCTCTCCTGTACGCTTGATCCATTAATCTTCACGCACTTAGGAAGGATCTCTTGCCAGGTACACGTATCGTAATCGTAGGTACCTACCTAGAGTTACAGAGCTGGCTCATATAACTTTACATAGGTACCCATATAAGAACGTGGATGTCGAGCTGCGAAGAGTTATACCACCAGCGTTACATTATTAAACAAAATAAACGGCGTTACAATAATAATGGCGCAGCTCTGTATATACGGAAAAACAAGCCAACGTGTGTATTGATTGAAATAATAACAGGTTAGCCGAAAAATCCCCCAAAGGGCTAATATTAAGCCGACCCATTACCCCCGAAGGGCTCGTAAAACCGTGGTCACTTCATGCATGATACATGCCAGTGACGAATCGTTTGTACGAAACAACTTCATCGCCGAGGCCGAGTAAACAACACGCTATATGTTTCCCCGCGACCATCATAAACAAAGCTCGGGATGGTGCTGGATACAGACAAAATAAAAAAAAACACACAGTAGTCGAGTCGAGAATTAATAAATCAAATATGTACTAGTATCGTACGAGAAATCTATTTTCAATCTGGTATTTTTTTTCGTTTTTCAACCTACCCCCCTCTCGTTATATAGTCATTCGTGGCCCCCGGCCAGGGACGTTAAAAAGCCTATGTATTTATACAGCCCTTCGCCTAGTGTTTGGATAGGTTCTTCGGGTACATGAGTATTGGATAACATGGCATGCGATGAAAGTCCACACACACGGTACGTCGTATTTACTCTTTTACACGATAATTGCCTAATTAATGGTTAAATAATTTAATTCTTTCGGATGAATTATTAACGAGTTAATTCTCTTGGTATTTTAGAGCTCTCGTATGTGTACGAGCTGCTGCAGGGTGGCTTTGGTCATCTCCGCACGCATCCGTAGCCTTTGCCGTCTCCTTTTTTTTTTTTTTTGTTATATTAAATAAAATACAATTAGCGACGTACATACGCATTTGAATTGCTGATTTTCCGGCCAAGCCGGCCAAAAAAAAGGGGGACTTTAATGAGAAAAAGCCTGTCTGGTTATTCGTACCCCATACGTTTCGTTATGTACCATCGTCGGCCATATTATATATACAATTGGTCGGCTCGAAATGGTATTATACGGATACGTAGTCGTATGCGATGCTGGCACTTGTGCGGTAATTTTTTTCCAAACGATAATTATTATTTATTCGTTAGAACGAATCGTGTGGCTTCGGTTGGAGAGTGGTATCGACGTGCATGAGCCCGTTCTATATCCACATGCTCGACAATATTCACTTAGTTGAAACAAAACGAGAGAAATTTCACTAAATTAACGATAGAAAATACCTTACTTTTCATCTCATCGAGTAAAATGGAATTGAGAGGGAAAAAAAAGAGGCGAACCGTGTTCCAGCACACGCATCCCAGCATTCTATCCAAACAACTATACGTATACTTAGTGGTACACAGGTGTATCCACCATATGGACGCAAACTGGTAGTTTTTCTCTTAACCTCGGACATGCAGTATTTTTGTCGTGACTCTATCAAGCGCTGATTAGGATAAATCACACTTAACGCTTAATCGAGCCATTCAGCCGGAGTCACGACAAAGACGGACTCGAGAAATTATACGACGAACTTGAACCGTGCTGTGGCATTGCTACCTTAAGCCATATACCAGATACCACCTTATATCTCGGGTATATTTGTGGTATGTAGGTATAGGAAAAACTGCAGTGCAGATGAAGAGAGAGCATCGTGAAGATATTTCCTCGTTTGGAACGACAATGTACGTGCGAGCATACGAATGGTAATATCTATATAGCCGGAGTATAAAGTACCCTGTAAAAACTAACGTGTTTTTACGTTTGTGATTGTGACACACTAAAAATGGAAAATGGTATAGTGGTTGCCCCGGGCTGTAGTGGCTTCGATGTTGTGGTCGTCTTCGGAAAACGACACACGGCGAGGATGTTTATTTGCTAAATCGTATACAATTACGTGCTAACAATGGCGTGCTAAATGTATATGTCCCTCTTTTTGGGCGCCGAACCGGTGCAGTGGCTTCGCTTTATGTGCCGAAAAATGACTACCTAAGTGTATAGGATGTGAAATATTGCATTATGTTGGCCATTTTTAGCCCATATGGATGGGTCGTCTTAATTGAATGATCAACCGTGTACGAGTAAGGCAATGTGGTGGGCCTCGACTGAGGGGTATTTGTACATCCCGCCTCTTCCAGAGTTCCAGTTGTCGAGATTGGGTTGAAATTGGAAATCGATAAGTTTTTGTAACGAATAGTTGCCTGTTTTGAAATCAATGAGGCGTTTTTCTTTGATTTTTCATTGCTACGAGGTATAAAAATTTCAATTTTTTTTGGATCAGCTTTCAAAATAGTTTTATTTATTTTTATTTTTTTTATTGAGTCCTGAGATGGGGTGAGAATTAGGTGCAATTTGTATTTGGAAATTGGAAATGTGATCAGAAATGAATTGTTTCATACAGAGATGAACTGCTGTATATTCAGCGAAGCTTGAGATACTTTGGCATTGTTGAACTGACAGCAATCTTTGGAGAAAATTTTCAAAAAATATTATTCAACTGCCTGAAAATATTTTTTTTTAATCGTTGTTTTATATTATTAAGGAGGAGGCTATAAATTTAAAATTTTCAATTTTTTCAATTTTTCTGACTCAGATTTGAGGCGTTTTAATATGTGCTGAAAGTGCTGAGAAATTCTTCCATTTGACAAAGTGGTGCCAAAAATTTAAAAAGTATTAGATTTGGCTCAAATGTCCTGCATTTGTCGTTCAAAATATGCATTACAATTCAGCAATTTACAGTGGCATAGCCAGACAAAAAAAAATGAAAGTTCATGAAAATTTTTTTCGCTCGGGCCAAAAATTTTGCACAAAATGGCATTTAAATACTTAAATTTTATAATTTTTTTCAACTTTTCGGTCGTGAAGGGGGGTCCAGACCCCCTGGACCCCCTCCACCCATAAATACGCCACTGGCAATTTATCACTGGAAGTAAAAAATCCGAGTTTTCTTTCAGCTATACTATTGTCTTGATTTCCTGATTCATTTAACGTTTTTAAACATGCAATTTGCATAATTATATTTTAGGCCCCTAGGTGTATAAAAAAATCTGTGTAATGCGCTTTAATGCGACGCTGCTGGCAGATAACTTTTTGGATTTGGAAAGTTCCAAAGATTCTGTCATGTGAACTTGGAAAATTTAAAAGATTCTAATATTTTAGACTGGTGGTCATTAGGGTAGGTCGTATTTTGCTTTTTTGGAAAATTGGTGAAGGAGAGGGGTCGAAAAAAATTTGGGTCAGTGATTTGAACCAAAATTTTGGGGGTAAAGTTGAAATTTTAGAGACCCAAAATTTTTTCCATGGTCTTTTGACGTCATCCCACAATTTTTTTTCGACCCTCCTTTACCTGTCCAAAAAAAAGTCAAAGGACGACCCATCTTGGTATGATCATTCAGAAAAACAATGTAATGAATTTTTATGAAACACCAGCAGATGACTTTTTGGATTCAGAAAATTTGAAAATTCTGGCTTTTTGAATTTTTTAGACGTCTGATTTTTGAGAAAAAATTTTTTAGATATTATAGGGCCAATTTCTTAAATTTTGTCAGGTAGACTTCTCGGATTTGGAAATTTTCGGAAATTGACTTTTAGACATTTTTTTCGACTTCATTGGCAGTTTAAACTTTTTGAACTTCGAAAATTTCAGAAATAATGCTGACTTATAGATATTTTGTCAGACAAAGTTTTCTAACCTACTTTGACCAATTTTGTGGCCTGATTCTTAACTTATTTTCATTAAAATCATTAAAATTGTGGCAAAAGTAGCGAAGAAGTCGTTCAAAATGCATAAATTGTTGTAAAAATCTTTGAAAAAGTCAACAAAACTGCCTGAAATCTTGTTTAAAAATTAAATTGCCAAAATTTATGTAAAAACCATTAAAAATGTTGCAAAAGCTGACGAAAAATCGGGAAAAACGAACAAAACGTTCTTGAAATTGACAAAAATTTCATAAAAATCATTGAAATGTTTCCATAGTTGTTGAAAAGTCGTCGAAAATGTCTGAAATTTGGTAAAAGTTATCCAAAATTTCATAAAAATCATTGAAAATGTTGCCAAAGTTGTTGAAAAGTCATGAAAAAGTGTTGGAAATGTTGTTTAAATGGTGAAAAATTTCATAAAAATCATATAAAACTTGACATTTTTTAAAACTTTTTCACAACTTTTGCGAGATTTTTGACGATTTTTATGAAATTCTTGACAATTTGAACAACATTTCAAACATTTTCGGCGACTTTTCAATAATTTTGGCAACATTTACAATGATTTTTATGAAATTTTTGACAATTTTAACAACGATTCGAACCTTTTTTCACAATTTTTCAATGACTTCTGCAACATTTTCAACGGTTTCTATACAAATTTTGACAATTTTAACAACATTTCAGACATTTTTCACTACTTTTCAATAACTTTTGCAATATTTTTGATGATTTTTATGAAATTTTGAACATTTGAACAACA
>FIZU01055904.1:0-15733 GCA_900064475.1 Pseudococcus longispinus
AAATGCTGGAGAAAAGTCAACTTTTGCTGGAGGCTCCAGATCGCTTCGAAAATGGTCGCAATCGACTCGCGGTGTCCACTTTAGTGTACTTACCGAGTTTCAGAATTTTTTCTCAAAATTTACCATATTTGAAAAAATTGATATAATTATGTAGGTACTTATCAATGGGCTATTTTCGCTATTTTCAAAAATTCGCCAAAAACCAAAAAATCAACTTCGGCAGCTCAAAATTTGATTGTGAGGTCTAAGTGACATGCTCTTTAAGTGATCCAAATTTCAGCTCGATCGGAGGTGACGAGTTAACAAGGTTCCCTTGTCCGAAAAACTCTGTGACAGTTCACGAGCCTCTCCTAATAGATCGATTTTGTTCGAATTTTTTAAAACGCCGTTTCTATCGCTCTAAATAGTTTTTTTTTTGAAAATTAAATCGATATAATTTCACATTTGTGAAGTTAGCAACATTCAAAAAGACATAATGCAAATATACAGCTATGTTTTCTATTTCAACGCCGTCAGGCAACATGTAAAATGCAGTTTTGCAAACGACAGAATGCATTTCAATTCAAATACGAACACATGAAAAAATATTAATTACGTAATTATGCTAAACATAAATTAATTTTCACGACTGTACTGCTTTTTTTGTACAATTCGCTCGTAGGTGAATTTGCCTGGTACGTACGAGTACATTTCAGATATTTAAATTTGAAATCGTAGGTATACGTGTATACAACGTATTGCTATATAGTCTATTTAAAATCATGAACATTAACTCGCAATTTATAATGCACCTACTTATTCGCATCAATGGTACGTTGCTATACGTATATTCGTAAACCTAGGTATATTTTGCTGTTCACGATTTCTTAACAAAGTTATAGTGTTTTTTAATGTGACGACTGTAGTTTTATATTTTTCAAAAATAAAAAAATCACCTATACCGCGATTAAATAGCTGCTTACTCTTAAATGTTTTGTTCAAGTGACTGACTTTTTTGCATTGTAAAGTAACGATATGATTAGTTCAAATTACATGGTTTTTTCTACCATGTTACCTGCACACAAAGAAGAAAAAAAATCTGTCGTAATAAGCAACGTGTACGTTGTGATACTTGACTTTCACTCGCGGTGATAGTTTTAAATTTTACTAAATATTTTGATTATTATAATACGAGCTAATGATTTTTTAATGGCTTTCAATGTTGGCGTTGGTTCATTCTTTGTTGTGGCATCTCAGCCAGCTTTGTGTATCATTATAAGGTTGTTAGAAATATCTACCGGTGTTTCTATATGCTGTAAAATTTTCACTTTTCGAGTTGGTAATACACACGTAGGTATAAGTTGCTGTAACGACGTGTTTTCGAATATATTCGACTTTTTAAAAAAACGTGTTGGGGGATCTTTGGCAAGTACACGAGTGCATATTGAAACAGTACCTACACCTAGACCTAGGTATACTTAATCTGTATCAATGCTATATGTTAATGTCGAAACGTAAAATATTCACAATACCTAGCTATCTGCCAAAGAATAGAAACGATTTAAGGATGTGGTTTTGGTTGAATTTAGCACAATGAGGTTATACGCAGTGAAAATGAATTACTTTTACCCGTTTTTTTTTTTTTGGTCGTCGTAGTCGCTTTGGTATTAATCGATGCATCGCAAAAATAAACACCTAAAAAAAAGTCGCACTCGATGGCAAAGATGACTTTGATGTACGAAAGAAATTCCTTAGTCGTCGCAATGGTTCAGTTGGTATGTATAATCTGCTTTGTAGAGATACGTTCGAATGGTACAGAAAGTATGAGTTTTCAGGTTTACCATACTGTAAACTTTGTCGATTTTCACTCAGCTGTAAGTGCTGCAAAATCGAGCAATGACCAGTGTAAACTTTTTTATTAGGTATTGTAACAAGTATATGCGAGTTATGCTACGTATAGTGAAATAATTGTAGTTAACGAACCGTTCATGCGTGTAGTACACCTGCATCGATGTACTCGGCCGAAGCGTAGCCATTTTAAAACTAAATATCCTGTGATGTACGATCACCGCTAATGTAAATAACCCGATACATACAGTACCCTATACAATCGCTCGCTTATAGGTATACTTATGCTATAAGTTTAAAATAATACGACCTATGGGCCTGCCACTCGGGTACCTTATCTTACCTACGAGTATATTGTAAGTCTAGGTACTCGCGTATGGTATTTTTTCCCCTTTCGATTTGGTGTTTATTTGAGTATTACGACGTGGACGACGGACCGAGCCGAGATTATAATTAGATAGCTTGATTATGAATTATTCGGAAGGGAATATACGTTGAAGAAAAAATTATACCATAAAAAAAATATGAAATCAAGCGGAGAATTAAAAAGCATCGACGACGAAATGCTGCTAAAAGAGCCGTCCTTGAATAAAAACTCGACTTGGAGTCGGCCTGAGCTCGATCGCTGCATTCACAATACACGTTTCTTTTTATTTCGGTTATTACTCATAAGTGTCGGCAGACTCGTTTAAAGTCGATGCTCGTAAAATGTATGTGTGAAAAATCGCCGTATGTACGCCTTCCGATGCGATCGGAATCGATAGATACATACAAGGGCATCTCTCTTTGCTGCGCTGTGGATTGTTCCTACAGCTACGTATAGGCATAAGTATACCTATACCCGAGCTAAGGTACCGGCAACGACGATGTGTGAAATTTTTACGTACTTGAACTGTCATGATTTTTCACAAGTTTAAACGTCGTCGTCGTCTCCATCGTCGTCTCGAACCAATGATTTATAAAACGCCGAACACGTCTTTGTGTTTCTTCTGCACCTAATACCTATACAGCTAGACCTAGGTGTACATAATACAAAACAGTATTGACGCCGTTTCATACATTCGTACATATGTGTATGTATACCTATTCGAATATAAACGAAAAATAATTAATTCGGTATTGTTCGAGTGTGATCTAAAAATTCGTCGTAGCATTGAACGCAGCAGTTACCTTATTCCATCAGTCTTCCGCGTAGATCGATTAAAGTGTCGAGGATTTACAGACCGATTTATGCTTACGAGTATGTGCTGAAGCGTTGATTCGTTTTTGCTTGGTACGTAGATGGTATACAGACTTGAGAGGAAACTGATTTTGGTGATTTTTTTGACAACAAGTAACTGTCGAGTTGATCCATAGAGTGAAATTATTTTCAGACAAATTGGAACTGAAATCTTTTCCAAGTTCCAAAAATTAGCAAAACAAGTGGAAATGGACGAAAATTGTTGAATATACTATCCGCTAGAGGTATACCTAACATATTTTTTCGGCATTACTCTTGAAATATATTTTTGTATCTTTTAGGGGGAATTTATCGGTTGAAAAGACGGTAGAACTTACAAATTTCCCGGAAATTTCATCCAACTATCTGATAAATTTCAAGAACCTTCACTGCTTACATAATTCAATTCATCAAACTTATAAGAATTGAAGTAAAATTTTTGGAAGAAAGAATTTTTCATTTATGGAAAAAAGAACGTTTCTGGTGAAAAATTTCTATCAATTTGTAGCGAAACTCCAATCAGTTTTTCAAGCGAATAGAAATTTCAGTGAAAATTGACTATTTTAGTGAAACTTTGATCACTTTTCCAAGGGAATGGTAATTTTAGTGAATATTGAAAGAGTCTTATTGAGTGAAGAGTAAAAATTGAGAATTTTAGTGAAAATTTGATCATTTAAGAGGAAATTGACAATTTTAGCAAAATGGACAATGTTACAAAATGTGGCAAATAAAAATTGGCAATATGAGTGAAAAATTGTTTATTTTGGTGAAGTGATCGAGCAGCAATTTTAATAAAAACCCACATAATTTTATTAAAAATTTCACAACTTTGGTAAAAATTTTACCATTTTAGTGAAAATTGATTGACAATTTTAATAAAAATTCAAATGTTTAGTAAAAATCAACATTTTTAGTAAAAATTCGCATTTTTTAGTAAAAATTAACATTTTTAGTGAAAATCTACAATTTTAGTAAAAATTGTGAATATTGTTAGAATCAACATTTTAGCAAAAATCCACAACGTTGGCAAAAATTGTCATTGTTAGCAGAAATCAACAATTTTAGTAAAATTTGGCATTTTTAGTGAAAATCAACATTGTCAGCAAAAATCAACATTTTCAGTAAAAATTGACAGTTTTAGTGAAAATCTACAATTTTAGTAAAAATCTATCATCTTGGCAAAAATCCACAACGTTAACAAAAAATGACATTTTTAGCAAAAGTTAACCATTTTAGTGAAAATAGGCATTTTTAGTAAAAATAGGCATTTTTAGTGAAAAATCAAAAGTGACATTTTTATTAAAAATCGATTTTTTTAAGTGAAAATTTACAATTTTAGTAAAAGTTTACAATTTTAGTAAAAATTTACAATTTTAGTAAAAATTTACAATTTAGTAAAAATTTACAATTTTAGTAAAAATTTACAATTTTAGTAAAAATTTACAATTTTAGTAAAAATCTACAATTTTAGTAAAAATTGTCAGTTTTAGCAAAAATCAACAATTTTAATAAAAATTGGCAGTTTTAGTGGAAATCTACGGTTTTAGTAAAAATCCAACATCTTAGCAAGAACCCACAACGTTAACAAAAATTCACATTTTTTGCAAAAGTTAACCATGTTAGTGAAAATGGGCATTTTTAGTGAAAATTCAAAATTGACAATTTTTAGTGAAAATCCGCAATTTTTGTGAAAATTCATAATTTTAGTAGAATCCTACAATTTTACTAAAAATTTCACAATTTTAGTAAAAATTCAATTTTGGTGAAAATTGACAATTTTAGTCAAAGTCGACAATTTTAGTAAAAATTGACAATTTTGGTAAAAATTGACAATTTTAGTGAAAGTTGACGATTTTAGTCAAAATCTACAATTTTAATCAAAATCGAACATTTTTTTATAAAAATCTACAATTTTATTGGAAATCTACAATTTTAGTAAAAATTCACAATTTTGATGAAAATTGATTTTCGACAATTTAAAAAAAAAAAATTAACAATTTTATGGAAATTTGACAATTTTAATAACAATTCACATTTTTAGTAGGTAAAAGTTCCCTTTTTTAGTTACAGAAATCTACAATTTTATTAAAATTCCACAATTTTAGTACCTAATTACCTATATATTGATTATTTGATTATTACAAGAAAAAATGGTCAATTTAAAGGGAAATTGACAAGAAATCTATTAGTTGAAAACTTGGTAAAAAAAGATAATTTTTGTAAAAACGGACTATTTTAGTAAAAATTTGGCGCTCCAAGTGAAAATTGACAATTCTAATGAAAATAATAATTATAGTGAAACGAGTAGAAATTTTCATAAAAATTTTAGTGAAATTCGGCAAAATTTTGGTAAACATGTGACAAGTTTACTGAAAAAGGGCAATTTTAGTGGAAATTAGACACTCACAAGTGAAGATTGACAATTTTAATGAAATTGATAATTTTGGTGATGGTAAACACTGGACAACTTTAGTGAAAATTGACACTTTTAGTGACATTTCAAGGAATAAATTAGAAAAAAGGGGTAATCATAGACAATCATAGTGAAAAATTGATAATTTCGGTGAAGATTTGATAAACTCTGATAAAATGTTATCATTTTAGTAAAAATTCACAATTTTAGTAAAAGTTGATAATTTCGTTTGAATTGGCATAACGCATACTTAGCATTAGATAATAACGATTTACATATCATAAGTAAAAAGTGACATTTCTAGTGAAAATCTAATTGGCAGCTCTGAAAATTTGATGAAAAATATCGAGATTTCTTGGAGGCTGCGAAATGTCTGGTATAGTCTGGTGTTTAAATCATGTATCAAATAAACATTCAAACAAGTTTCTTTAAAATTAAAATCCGCTAGGATTTGCGGCTTCATAATAAACTTTTACCACGTTTCTCATTTGTCTTTCGATTCACTTACCTCCTTATTCGTTTCTTTGGCTGCTTTTTGTAGATGTGATTTTTTTAGAATTGGCAGAATCACAAGATTTTCCTCTTTCACTTGATTTAAATTTCTAATATTTAATCCGTGATACAAATTCGATGAATTCTTCGAGTTTATTATACCTACCTACCCACCCATAGCTCTTCGATCATAAGGGTGGAAGTTCATATCTAATCGTATTGAAATTCGATTTGAAAAAATTATAAAAATCCTAACTCGAGTTCCTATGGTACCTGAAATCGAAATGTGAATTTAAACACGTCCAATCGTCAAGTCAAGATACCATACAGATGTTGTGCACTTCACAGGCAACATCACAACCTCACTCAAGCATCACACATTAACATCCTCACACACGTATATGCATTACGACAATATATTCTGTACGTAGCTATACTCGTACACCAAATAATATACTCGGTGGATACATTTTAACACTTCTAACACTCTTTGAAACGAGATTCGCTTTCATTTACTTTCATCTAGTAGAAAATTTTGACGAAAAAAAGTGTCTCATTTTCTCCGTATGATCACTTGTATTAAATAGCACGAATCATGACGCATTGTTATATTTCATAAATACACTCGAGATGAACACCAAAGAGTCAATGGCGTACGCTACGTCGTGACCGAACCATCCTTTGTTCGAAAAGATGATCATACTACGCGCCCAGCATAATTTATATGAATTAGCCATTGCATTTTATTTACTTTCAACATCTGACATTTACTATTTATTCTGGTCCGTTTAATTATGTTTTCCATCGGTTGTGTAACCGCGCGCATTCGATTGTATGCTAAAATAAAAACGAATAAGTAACCCGAGTGTATACGTACGCAGGCATTTACTTCAAAATAAGCTCCAGTCACGGTCACCCGACGAAAAAGTGCAACAGTATGCAACTGGTTTTTCAATCGATGTAATTTTTTTACTAAATCGGAAGCATCGTCGTACCACGTATACATACTTGTACATACTTATATAGCCGTATGCTCGTAATTTATACCTGTCGATATTCGTGATATCTCAGGAACCACTTTTTTTGGTCGGTTTAAAATTTTTATATTTAAATTCCTAACATCTGCTGTCAGAGTAACAAATTTTGTATGAAATTCAGCTGCCAATGACCGCCGAGGCTGTTTTTTTTTTCTCGTTCGATTCCAGAGTACGAGTATTTATAGCGAGTGGCCGTGATTGTTGTATAATTTAAGACAAGTTTTTCTCGTATGTGAGATAAAGATGCGAGTTCGTTCCTCAGTTTATTTTGTGTATCTAAACCTAGCTATATTGTACGTATAGGCAATGGAAAAATTTCAAACTTGGCATTTTTAGCATTCGGAGGTGACTTATCGTATAGATTATTTACAGTAAAATTTCAAAATTACTTCGTTCTTGAAAATTTTGGTTTTAAAAGGATAAATACGCGGTAATTTAATTTCAAAGTCAATAGTTGGCTAAATTTTCGTGAATCATTATCGTACAATTTGTTACCTACCTATACCCGAACAGTTGCAAGAAATCAATTATCATCCACACATCAAAGCAAGTTAAAATATACGTTTCAATTTGCAAAAAACAATGACTTTGAATATAAATAATGATTCGGCTAAAATGACGCGGGTATGATAATTGGATACATTGGACGTCGACGTACGTACGAGCATATTCAAAATCAATCTGATTAGGAGGAAGTTCGCGTACCTGTTCGTCGAATTGTTAATGGAGAAATTTTGAAATTTTGCCCGAAGCATTCGAGCAGTTTAAAAATGAGTTCAATCGAAGAGAAAGATACCTATCAAGATTTTAGCTCACTACCCCATTTGGCTAGATTTCAAGGTAATCGATTTAAATTTCGACCTTGCTTTTTCAATTCGCCTGAAAAAATTCCATCACTTTTCTAAATGTTCCAATGCGAGATTGATTTAGCTAATTTGTAGATGGAATGTGCCCTGCTCAGCTCATCATTCAAAAATCTGCAAATGGCTATTTTGGAGGCTAGGAAATTTAAAGTGACTGGAAAATATCTTGGTCGATAGAAATGGTTGAATTTTGAATGCGCCAATTCGATTCGTTTGATTTTATGGGGTATTTTTCAAATTTCTAAAAATTCTTTAGAAATCAAAAAAAAATATTGGTAATATCTGTAAATTGAATTTTTTTCGATGTCAATGCAAAAATATTATTTCAGCCCATTTTGCTATCCAAATGACTGTCTCATACTTCTCTCAAGTTTCAAAAAAAAAAAATCAGCTCAATTCACCCTAAAACGAATCGAATCCAAAAGGGAGGAATTTCCCAAAAGTGTTACAATCTTGATGAAATATACCCTTGTGTTGTCATCTATTGAAAAATTTCTCGGTACGTGTATTACAGCTGATAGAGATAGGTTGAAATTTTTGCATCGAGAATAAGGCCAATTGTACACGAGCGAGTATATCGCTGCATTAGAAAGTACGCGAGTTTATTTGTTTATTAAAATTCAACGAATACTAAACATTGCATTGATAATAATTAATATCTTTGCCTAACTGATATCTACAAAAACAAGACTTGATGTTTTATTGCTGGCAATTGGAAGCTTGTATGAAAGGGAAATGTTGTGGGCGAAACGTGATGACCTGATTCTAGAAGTTGTGATAAGAAAAAAAATCTCTAATTTCTACGATAAGTTTTTTTTTCCAAGTGAGAAATTCAAGGTTGAACGTTGCGCCGCCGCTTCTCGTGAAATGTTTTGTTTGTGGTACGAACGTTCTGGTTTAAGGTTACTGTACGTATTTTAAAAAGTGAAATAGGTAAATGTCCGGTTAGAAGGAGAGGCGCGCGCCGTTTTGCTGTAAAATTTATCGGAGATATATCGAGGTGTGTAGGTGATGATGGTTGTGAAGTGTACTTACCTACGAGTGCCTGCTGTATGAAATTTCGTACCGGTTTAAATTTCTTCCAATTGGTATGTTAACTTATAGATAATCTTGTTTCATTTCGACTTCGAGATGGATATACCTAGATTACCTACATGTATCCATCTAATCTGTTGATGGGTTATTTTGCGTAAACGCCAGATAGGTGACATCTTTCATATTTCGTTGGATTTGATTTTTGATCCAATTTTGTGGGCATCGGTTTAATAAGGTACAAATGTGTCTTTATAGCAGTGATAGGCAGATCTGAGTATCTTTGGATTTGAAGATCCGGATCTATAATTCAGATCAGTAATGGGCAGATGTACTGCCAAAAATTTTAGATCTAGATCCAGATCAGATCAGATGCAACACGAAAGATCTGATCTAAAGATCCGAAAGGATCTTGGATCTAAATATACTCCAAATATTATACTATGGATCTTTAGATCCAAGATCCTGATCTAAAGATCCGGTGGTCTTTATTTTTTTTAATTTATTGTTTTAAATTTGAACCAAGGTTTGAATCTTCTTTTGAATCTTTTTTTTTCAAATTGAGAACATCTAAAGATCATAGATCAGATCTACAAATCATAAAGTATCGGAATTATGGATCCAGATCTTTAGGTCTGGAAGATCTGAAGATCTTTAAATCTGTCCATCACTGATTCAGATACTTTGTGATTTGTAGATCTGTTCTATGATCTTTAGATCTTCTCAATTTCAAAAAAAGATCTAAAAAACTATAATTTTCAGTCCTTTTCCATTTTTTACACTAATAACGGTTTCAGATTCGGTTAATCGTTCAAACTTTCAAAGCTTAATTTAAATTTAAAATACAAAAAATGGGGAAAATATCACTGGATCTTTGATCTTTAGATCAGATCTTTCGTGTTGGATCTGATTTGGATATAAAATTTTTGAGGGTGGATCTGCCCATCATCATACTTCGAAGAAAATCCGAAACTGAATTGAATAGAAATTTTCCGTATACCATTTATTATTTGAATAATATGAATTTTGAATAATTTTTCATCGTAGAACAAAAATTGCAAAATGATTCAATTGCTTGCAGGTCTCTCGTCCCATATTTTCGCAATCATTTGATCAAATAAGTACCTTCCTAATCATTTCTCAAAAAATTTTCTCATATTCGTCAAATCCTTGTCAGATGATTCCCAAATGATTCATTTTATAATTAAGTAGATCAAATCGTTTAAAAAAGGTTCATGTTTGATAAAAATTCGCACAGACGCACACGATTCAATTCAGATAAGAACGGTCGCAAACGATTCACCTATAATGATCAAATCATTCGGGAACGATTATGAATAAACGAGTCGTTTGTGAATGTGAACGATGTCATTGAATATAAGTCATATTCAAACGATCGAGAATGAATCATTATCGAACGATTTGACCAAAGATGAGTGAATCATTCGCGAACGTCTCATCTGTGATCAAATCGTTCATGAACGATATTCCAATGAAATACGAGCCGTTATTAATAAATATAAACATTATTACATTTTGTAATGAGTCATTTACAAACTTTTTAGAATGAATCGTTCATGAACGATTTGATTCAAATTGACTGAATCATTCGCGAACGTCTCATCTGCGATCAAATCGTTCTCGAATAAATCGTTCATCATTAATTTAATCATTTACAAACAACTCATTTCTGATGAAATCGTTCGCGAACGATCTTTTAATGAAACGAGTCGTTTGTGAACGATTTCATTGGAAATTAATTATTTACATATCATCAAGAGTGAATCGTTTCTGAGCGATTTGATTCAAGCTAATCAAATCGTTTCGCGAACGGACTCATGTTTCTTTAAATCGTTTGAGAACGATTTGCTCATCCTGAATGGGGTCGTTCGCGACCGATTTTTTAAAAATTTTGTCATTCCTAATGAAATTGTTCGCAAACGATGGACTAATGCAGGTTGCAGAACGAGTCGTTTGCGAACGATTTTATCGAACGAATGTCGTTTGAATCAGTTCGAATCAAAACGACCCATATTTTATCAAATCGGCTTCAAACTGATTCTTGTATTTTTTTTTTCTTTAAACCTAAATTTTGAACTAAACTCAATTTTATCGACGAAAAGATTCAAGCTAATTCCATTCTTTGGATTTTTATGCTAAAGGAGATGCGTTACGAACGATTCATCTTTGACCGAATCGTTCGCGAACGAATATTGTGTAAATCAAATGATACGTTAACAAATCGTCATTGATAAAACTATTTGTGAATGAATCATATTTAATCGAATCGATTGCAAACGATTCATTGGTGATTGAATCGTTCGAGAGTCTGACTCGTTCAATCAAATCATTCATGAACAATAATTAATGAAACTTGTCGTTTGAGTATAACTTATTTTCAAAAGGTCAGGAGGGAATCGTTCATGTGCGATTTGATTTGATCCGAAATGAGTGAATCATTCGCGAACGTCTCACTAGTGAGTTGTGATCAAATCGTTCACGCACGGTATTCCAACGAGATAGGTATACGTCATTTTTAAACAATTATCAATTACATTAAAAATGAGTCATTTACCAACAGTCTGAAGTGAATCGTTCTAGAACGATAAAATTCGAGTTAACGTCTGGCGAGCAGATTATTTGCGAACTTAGGTAATTGAGTTGTTTGTGATCGATTTCATTGGAAATGAGTCATTTACACAGTATTGCAAGTGAATCGTTCGCGAGTGATTTGATTTACGCTAAATGAATTTTCTTGCGAACGATTCATATTTGTTCAATTCGTTCATCTTAAACTGGTTCATTCGCAAAAGACTCATTTCTGATCAAATCGTTCAGAGACGAGTTAGACGATTCGTTTATTTAATTATTTCTGATCGTTCTTTTTCGAGTGACTATTTGCCATTTTCTATGAAATTGTTGTCAAATGATTCGTTTTGCATTGGATAATTATTTGTGAATGATTCGTTCGAATCAAAATAACCCATATTTTATCAAACTGGCTTCTAAACTGGTCCATGTACTTTTTTCTTTAAACTTGGGTTCATTTTGAACTACACTCAATTTTATCGGTGAAAAGATCCAAACTAATTCGATCATTCTATCTTTATGTTACAGGAGATGCTGAAATAGTACCTAGAAATTCGATGGCAGCTACAGACGGCCAAGCGGTGGTGGCAGCCGCCCGTTGGGCCGACGAAGGACTCTATTTGCGCGAATTCGTCGCCAAGCACCGATTACCAGCGGTCGCGAAAATCATCAAAGGTCAATACGGAGGAGTCGGCGTACCTTCTCTACCTAGTCCATGTCTGCAACCAACCGTACTCCTGATATCAGCCGGCAGACGGCGTAAAATCCTAGCCCAAGCCGTTAAAATAAAAGAAGGCCGTCGGGTGGTCGGCGTAGGACCGAAATTCGTCATCCCCGATACCTACCAAGGATATTTCGAGCTACTCAGCGAAGATGGCCGAGGTATGAGATGCGTAGAAAGCGTAGCCGAATTAGCCCATCGTAAATCGGAAAACGGATGCTTGGTCAGGGATTCGATACGAGGCATCGTTGGCCGATACGACGAAGACGGCGTGCTGGTCGCTGACGGTGCTCGAATCGTAAACGCTGGCGAAACTCTGTACCCTCAAGTCGAAGTGCAGCTGGGTAACTCGAAGATAAAATTTTTACGATGCTTGGATTCCGTAGGCGATATCGTACTGCTGGGCATGGATCAAAAGAGTCGATTTAGCACGCTAGCCAAAGAAGATAATATCAGCGGCGTGCATACGGCCAAGAACCTGCTGCAGAAACGTCTTCCCGTCACGGTACGCTTGGTACACGGTAGTCCGCCCAAAGGGTTCAAGAATTTGAATCAATTTTTACCGGAACTTCGATTACTGTGCGTATTCGAGGAAGAACACGTATTCGCGATGCCATTACAAAAGGATACTAGCTCCGTGATCACGTTGCCATTGGCGGCGCCGCTCAAGTTACAAAAAGCGCGCAACGAAGACTGCTTAAAAGATACCAGAGAGTATCAAAGGGTGCTCGACAAATGCACCAAGTTAGCCAGCGAAAGCGTCAACAAAGCATATGTCTTGGACGTGCGCTCGGTTGATATGAAAACGCTGAAGAACGTCGGCAATATATTATCGTCAAAGAACGGATACTTTTTGACGAGAAGTTTATCAGCCGACGTCGCCAATGCCAATTACCCCTTCGATATTGAAAATCGACCCCATAATTCCGAATACGACGAAATAGACTTGATATACGATTACGTTCGCGGATTCGCGCCCCTACCGAAAAACATACGTTCGCCATTTCCCGAATCCGATTCCAGTCATATAGTCAAAGGCGCCGAAAAAGATTGCGTCGCCGATGCGATACCGTCGGACTCGGCAGCCCTACTCAAACCCGAACCACCTCCTATCGAAACCATACCGAAAGTGAAAATTATCCAGTCAGGTTTGAAAGCGGCGGAAAAACGCACGCGAAAACCAGCCATCAAAAGTATACCGCCGGTCGCCGTCGCCGAAGAACAATACGCCGCCGACAGAACGTCGTTTTCTAAGCTATACGTTAAAAATGGTAATTCACAGAGTCGAAGACTGCTAAGACAAAAGAGTTCTTCACCATTGAAAGAGCATCCGCCATTGTTGAAATCTGGCTCGCCTATTTTTAATATACGTTATAAATCATTAAGTAATCTGCAACAAGCCATGGAACTGGACGGTACCTTGGATTCGAGTAATTCTGGCGGCAAAACATCTGCCGACTCGGCGACCGGTACCAAGCTGCCGGAGAAACGTTCCAGACGTATTAGTCGACCAAGATCTCTAACCAATCTAGTATGGGATATGCATAACGATATCGAACCCAGATGTGATAGAAAAATCAAACCCGCCAAAGCCGAATCCAGCGTACTCAGGAGGAATTCCACCCAGAAAAGTAGCAGTAGTCATAAACGAATAGGAACTCTTTATCTTTAACCTTTTCAACGTAAGTATTAATCGGCGGAAATCTTAGAGTAGAGGAGTATATTCCGTCAAATGATACCTCTTTATATACGTACCAAGTATTTATAGTTTTGGAAATGGTTTCATCGCGTTCTAATTAACCGCGCAGCGTATACCTAGCTATCTTATACTCACCTCAGTTCCTTTACTTCGTCGCAAACGGTTCATATCCGTTGTGCGTCTACGTCGTTGCCTCATTCCTCACGCCTGCCTAAGTGCCTATGCCGTAAGAATAAAAATGCATCGCTATTAATATTAGGTACTGTGCAGTTCAGAGGTCGCTGCTGGTCAACAGGAAGTTGTTTTTCAATTTAAATTTCAATCTTATTGATAGCGAGCTGCTTCTCATAGCCAACCATACAGTCAAAAGCGGAAATAACCATATTGTTTGTTATAATTGACTCCGCGCCGGAATAACTCAAGTATATAAAGTATATCAAATCTCAGCTGTAGAATTGACGCCCAGCGTCGATTTCGTGTAAACCTTTTTTTCCCGTTTATTTCACCAGCATATTTAGTTTCGAGGAGATTATTATTTTTTTGATTGTATGTACTATGTACCTACAATGTGAATTTTGAGATTTTCGTATAGGTATGTGATGTTTTTTTACACACATGTCAAGATGAAGTTGCTTTATAAACACTAAGCAGCCGAGTATCCGTTTTTCGGACGAACATTCCTGTTTCTAATCGCAATTTTGACTAAAAAAATCAGGAAATTTTTGATAACAAAAAAATTTGGTTTGATATCAGGTTTAAAATTTTAAACGAAAAAAAAAATCGGAAAAAATGAGCAAGACGTGGGGAAAAAATTCAGGTTCATATCGAATTGGAACCCAAAACTTCAGCGTGCAAGCCAATAGGCTCGGGTGTGGTAAGGAGGTCAATCGGTTTCTGGTCGAATCTCAAAATTTTTTTCAGGCAACCTCCTCCGAGATGAGCTAGGACTCCTAGCTCATCTCGGAGGAGGTTGTGAGTTTTCAAAATGGCGTTATTCGGGTATTTTAAAAGAAAATTGGAAAAAAAAGGAAAAAATGAACGAATTTAATCTAAATGCAGGTCGATGGTGTATTTTGGTGTCATTGATGAATTTAATATATATTGCAAGAATTTTTTTTTGAAAAATGAGAAAACAATTTTTATTCGCGCCCGCACCAAAAATGTGCCTCCTGTGCCGATTTGAAGTTTTCAAAGTCGATTCCAAGGTCATTGTAGGGGTCGGGAAAAAAATGAAAAAAATTCACAACGTTCCTCTTGAGTACCTGTATCTACATACTAATTTTGATGAAAATTGATCGGAAACTTGCTGAGATGACATTTTTAAGCTTAAAATCACTATGGGGGGCCCAGGGGATGAGGTAAAGCATTTTGCATAAGCTCTAAAATCATATTTTACCATAACAAATCGGAAGCCCTGAAAATTTTTTTGAAATTCCACCAGAGGCCAATTGACCCTCTTACCACACCAGAGCTTTTGAAATGTCCAAGGCCAAGCAGGTCCCAACTCCCATTTTTGCTAACTAGGGAACTTCGTCAACTCGTCACCTCCGACCGAGCTGAAATTTGGCTCACTTAAAGAGCATGCCACCTAGACCTCACAACCAAATTTTGAGCAGCCGAAGTTGATTTTTCCTTTTTTGGTGAATTTTTGAAAATAACGAAAATAGCCAATTAATATATGAATTTTTTACAAATGAGGTAAATTTTGAAATAAAATTTTGAAACTCGGTATGTATACTAAAGTCAACCCCCCGAGTCGATTGCGACCATTTTCGAAACGATCTGAAGCCTCCAGAAAAAGTTGACTTTTCTCCAGCATTTTGGAATCGCTCCAGAAAGCG
>FIZU01055909.1:0-11376 GCA_900064475.1 Pseudococcus longispinus
AATTTCAGAAATTATTGGCTGTGATGGAAGATATTTTATAAGCATACAATTATACATAAAATTACAAATTTTTGTCAAGAAACTACATCAAGGCTACTGAATCAATTGATTTCATTTTTGGATATGTTGTTCAGAAAGGTCAAACTTAGACGGCGACATAGCGTTTTATTCGAAATATTTCTTTCTTAGTGCATAACGTTTAAGTGAAAATTGCCAAAATTAGCCATGTTTGAATCACTATAATAAATAAGACAAATGAAATTTTGAATAAAACGCTATGTCGCCGTCTAAGTTTGACCTTTCTGAACAACATATCCAAAAATGAGATCAATTGATTCAATAGCCTTGATGTAGTTTCTTGACAAAAATTGGTCATTTTTACGTACTCATTTACCTACTAAAGTACAGCCTTAAAGGTGTTCTAACCGACAAAAGAAGAAATTTTATAATTGAACACTTGGCGATGCATTTGATAATCGTGTGTAATAATTTTGATTCTGTTTGATTACTTTTTTTTTATTTTATTATTCGAATTATCCAATACAAACGTTTTTTTGTGAGTGAATAGTCAATTTTATTTCAGTTTGTCCATGATTATGCTTTTTAGCTCAAAAAATCCTTTCCAGGGATACCCATATTGAAGTTGCATATTTTGCATATTTGATCGAATAAATGCATATTTTTGCATATTTGGGGTTTATAAGTGCATAAAATATGCGCATGTTTCAGGTTTATAAGCGCATAAAAATCCGGTCTTTAGTTACAACCTATACTGCAATTTTTTCAATACGGTCAGCTATGTCTATTAGGGTGGAGTAAAAAAAAAACATACTTCGGATTTTGGCCAAATTCCAGGAGGTGGTTCATTTTGAGTTGGAGATGCACCATACAAAATTTTAGACCCCTAGCTCAAAGGAAGGCGGACCTTGGGTGCTTAAAGTGGGGTCACTTTTGATAAAAATACAGTTTTTGGCCACTTTTGGGTAGCGACACCTGCCTGGTACTTCGATCACCCTCCTGAAAAATTACAATCTGAGTTCCCGAACCTCCATAGGCCACTAACCTCGAAATTGGATACCACTTATTGCCCACTACCAGGGGGTTGAAAAGTTGCAGATTGCTGAAAAATCGAGATTTTTATGTTGTAAAAAAGTTAAATACTCTCCGCTTCGTACCAAAACCGAAACTAAAGAGCCTCTTTTGACATTGAAATATTATTTCGATTAAAGAAATTGAAAATTTTTCATTGCGGTCGTGCCAATTTTCGATTTTTGCAAAAATAGATTTTTAATATGAAAAATTTAGAAAATTTTACATCTTATAAAAATAGAAATGTGGCAACAATGAAATGAAAATTTTTCAATTTCTTTAATTAAAACAATTTTTCAGCGTCAAAAGGGGCCCTTTAGGTTCGGTTTTGGTACAAAGCGGAGGGTATTTTATTTTTTTGTAACAGAAAAATCTTGATTTTTCAGCAATCTGCATCTTTTCAATCGGCTGATGGTGGGCAGTAAGTGGCATCCAATCTCGAGGTCAATGACCTAGGGAGGTTTAGAAACTCTAGTTGCAACTTATCAGGGGGTGATCGAGGTACCAGGCAGGTAGCACTACCCAAAAGTGGTAAAAAACTGAAATTTTGTCAAAAATGAAACCTTTTTAAGCACCCCTAGCTCCGTTCCCCTTTGAGCTAGGAATCTAAAATTTTCTATGGTGCATCTCCAACACAAAATAAACCACCCTCTTGAATTTGGTCAAAATCAGAGGTATGTTTTTTTTTCACTCCACCCTAATGTCTATTGCCAGTCAAATGGCGAAATTTTGAGTTTTTTGATCGTTCACCGATCAGCTTTTTAATTGAAAAAATATATAGAAAGGGAGTCCACATTCTGCGTACCTAAACTTACAATCAGAGAGTAGGTGCACGATAATCCAGCATAGACGAAGCACAATATTCCTTACAAGATAAATTTTTACCCTCTCCTCCTCCAACGACTCCCTTATGAGACAGTCTCACGACAAGGACTTGTAAATATGAAAATTTTTCAAAGCTACTTCGTCAACATCTCTGCTATCAAAAATATTTCCATTGACCAACGCACATGCTGATTCTAACTGACCAAATCGATTCACATGTGACAAGTTTTCTCTAAAAATGTCTTATTTTTGTTTTCGTCTTTTGGAAATGAAAAACTAGTACCTATTTTACGAACAGACGGGTAGAAATATTAAACTTAGCAACTTTTCAAATTTTCAGAAGGGTTATTCTCGCCCACCTTGGTTCAGTATTCGTTGCTACGAGTACATTCGCCTTCGCGTTAACGAAACGTCGCTTGGCGATGGGAGTTTTTTCTCATAAAGATTATTCACGAAGAAAATGTCTCGTCAGTCAGTGTTTATTACTTGAAACTCGTTAACTTGTCCGATGTAAGTTTTTTTCCCCCTAAAAAAATACTACCTTGTAAATTGTTTTTCGACTCGTTCAACTTGTTTGTACCAAACATATCATGCTTAGGTAATTTGGCTCTAAAATTGAAAAGGATTTTTTTTTCTCGAAACCGGGATTTAAACGAAATGGTAAAAAATTACTCTGGAATGTGTTGAAAAATCGAGTCGAATCGGTAGAAGTGCTTCTTATTTTATACAATGTATAGTACCTATACCTATGTACATTGTAAGGTGTATCGCAACACGAGTAAGTACACGTAAATGCGGCTTACAATAAAGGATAGAATTGTTTCGTCGAGAGTCTAAAATCGAAGCAACGTATAAAAGCTAATAAACTGCCAATAATGTAATGAAAGAGCTAATAAATTGACAAAGCGGAATGCCTCTTTTATCAGTGATTTATACGTTTATAGTGTTGCAACATTTTAAAAGCTATATAGAGACCCTATTGTGAAGCTGCGAACGAAAGAACGAACGTAGTAAAAAAAAGAGAAGAAAAACACGAGAAAAAGAAATTTTTCGCTACTCTCGAAATCTGCGTTGCTTTATTCTTTTTGTACTTTTTTTTTATAGTCCGAGTTATAAATCTTATTTTTTTTTCGCTTCCTTCATCTGTACAACCTTTCTTACCTACCTTTTTTTTTTTCCTCCAGAGTTTAAGAACTATTGAAATTTTTCCAATAGAGTAATAAACATATCTGAGGGGATTTTACGTCGCGATAAAAAAAGATATTCGTTTTTTTTTCCTTTTTCCCGGCGACCTTTGCCAAAGATGTTGAATTGATGGAAATAATGCCTCGGTCCTTTGGTAGCTATTTATCCCGAACGATGCGGAGGAATATTTTATTAAAATTAATTACGCGATGATGTTTCGATGGCTTTTATGAAAATTTTCATCCGAGTTTATTTTTTTCCCCTCTTTACTCAGCGCTGACGGGAATAAAGAAGATGAATCTTCATTTATCTTACCGCGGCTTTGTAATGTATAGTTTTGTGTAAAAATTATAAACGAACATTAATCTCCATAATCTTATTAGAGAAAGAAAACAGCCCGAGGCTTGGGTCATTTTTTACTCGATTCGAATGACATTCTATTGACAATGTAGCGGTATAGGGAGATGGTTTGAAAAATCGATGGGCCTGGTCAAACGCTGGAACGATTATCGTCTCGTGTAAGCGTTTATTTGGTCTGGAAATTAATCGTTTTGTAAGTACGAGGGTGATACCAGACGACTTAGGTTTATTCTTTAATGGAAGGTAAATACGAGTAATTGAATTGTTTTTTTTCGCTCGGAAAGGTACCTGACCTACCTGTTTTTTTGTTTGTTTGTATGGCGATGTTTGTCGAAGGATTTAGTGGGTAATTCGTACGGTGTTTAGGAAGATTTAGTGAGGTGAATGAGAACCTGGGTCTTTTGACTATGAATGCATGATCAAGAATGAAGGAAGGCTTGAATGAGTAATTATCATCTTTTCTATTGTGAGGTTTTACGTTGGATTCGGTAGGTGCGAGCTGTCGTTGAAATCTGGCAGCTAGAAGTCTGTATATAAATATGTAATTTCTTGACGAAAAATTCTATATTTATTCAAAGAGCAGTCGGATTTATAGGGGTGATTTGGCCCTGAGTACCCAGTTTTAAATTATCCAGTGAAAGTTGCCCTTCTGGGGGGTTGAATGTGGATCTTCGTTGAAAATTTCTATTTTTGGCAGTTTTTAACCGATTTTTTTCAAACTTGCAGGCATAGTAGACAGTATCAAGGTGGATTTTTGGAATTTGTTGAAAAAAATTTCGCCCACTTTTTTAAGGTCGAATGGACATTTTAAGCTTTTCAAGGGCCGTTTTGGTAACCCCGTTCAGAGGTGCAATTCTGAAAAAAAAAAAAATATTAAGAACTTAGCCTAGATATACTTACCTCATATTTTTGTAGAACTTGATATCATGGCGAGTCATCTTCAAAAATGCAAAAAACAGATTTCTTCGTCCATTTTCCTCCCTTAAATGAGTCATTTCCAGTCGAAATTTTTTTTCTTGCAATATATCATTAACGACACCAAAATACACCATCAACCTGCATTTAGACCAAATTCGATCATTTTATTTCTTTTCTCCAATTTCCAATTTTCTTTAAAAGTACCCGAATGACGTCATTTTGGGAACCCACGACCTCTTCAAGATGACCTAGGGACCTAAAAATCATGCCGGGGCTTGTTTCAAGTCGATATATCTCATATACAGCAATTTCAGCAAAATCAAGCAAATGATTTTTTTTTGCTCTTTTTCAAGAATTGAGTATTTTTGACCTTAGAAAAATACCTATTACATGAAATTGTTGATTAAAAATTTTCTACAGCCAAAAAGAAGATGGTTCATTGGTTTTTTTCTTTGTTGAGAAAATTGAAGAAATGGACAATAATCAATTTTCAACTCGTCGACCTCTTCAAAAAAAATATAAAATAAAATGAACAATATTTTTTCTTCCGAATATTGATACCGTACGTACTTAGATGAGATTTATTATTGTTGGTTTCGCCTTTAAAACTTCGCTCATGTCTTTCATATTCAATTTTACGAACGAAAATAGACGTAGGTAGGTAGTTTTCTTTGGGAATTTATTCCAAAACTTTGGAAATAAGTACTTATAAGTTATAAATATGAGAATAAACGTGTGGAAATTCATCGTCGATGACGTATATGAGATTATCCCGCAGCCCATTGTTTTTCCAATTTATGAACAAAGTTGGAAATGGAAAGAAAAAATAAATTCTGCTCGTGTTATTGCTTGTTTGTCAAACGGTTGTTTTTCTTTTTGGTATAGTCTGTTTGATAAACTATTTTTTTTTCTGTTTTTCTTCCAAGTGGACAGATGAGAAAAAAGATTTTTATTAAATTCAGAAAGACTTAGAAATGAAATGCGACGTTGCGATTTCATTATTTCCTTCAATTCGTTGTTTTTTCGAGTTGTTTTCTCATCCTTCAGTATATACTTACCTATTTTACGAATTTTCATCGTATTACACGAGTTCACGTTTAATTAGACGACCCATTAGTTGGAATCGGTGTTCCAATACGTAATACATACGTTTATATGCGACAAAGAACCGATTAAGAATTTTTCAATGTCTACGACGAGTTGACAAATTGATTCGAATCGTCGAACGTAATCGAAAGTCTTGTTACTGGATAATACCTACAACAGACAAGCGCCATCAATTTATCAATACTTTTTTCTACAGCTTTCTCATTCGTATTTTTGGCGTAGGTGTTTGACGAATGAATCGTTTCATGGTAGTAGGGAGTTGTATTGTGTGTATTTTGTTTTGTAATTTTGAATTTTTTCGATTTCTCGGGTATCGGTGAACGAAAATATTTCGAATTGGGGTAGAATGATTTTGAAATGAGATTTTTACCATTTTTTCTTTAAATTGTACTCCATGAAATGAATGAAAGGGAAGATGCTTTTGTTTCGTCGACGTATTACTTATCTATTTATTTCGTACGTATACCTTTTTCTATCTCAAGACAGTGGTCGGATCATTGCTCATTCTAGGATTTACTAAATGGTGGATTTGATGAGATGATGATGGAAATTGTCCAAACTCTGAAGTTTGAGTTTTAAATTTCGTGTATTCTGTGATACTCCACCAGAAGTATGTCTTATAGTCCAGTAAAATTAGAAACAAATGTGATAGAAAATTGTTTCCATAAAGTTGCTCGTAAAAGTGTCCTTTCCAACATATCCAAAATGCGCCAAAATCCGAGCAGTGCTTCTCCCTCAATAATCCACATCCCCCAACGTGTTTTTTTTTTTGTTTTAATCACATATATCTCAGTTCCTAATAACCCTACAGAAAAACTTTTGGTACAAAAAGTGTACGAAATTTAATTTCCTACAAAATTGGTCATATAAACTTTTTTGATAGGAGTGATAGTAACACGGAAAATCGTCTTTCAAGTTACCACTCATGCGCAGTACCCATTGCATGAACGTGTCGGCGAATGCTGGCGCCTATAGTGCAGTAGAATTACACTTGGACCTGAAACAAATTGCTATAGAATGGTTCTTTGATTGATTCTGCAGAAAAGGGTCTATTTTATGATATACTGAAAATCCTCTCCGATCCGCCTACTCTATAAGTCCTGGTTTTTAAGCCTTCAGCCTTCCAAAAACCAGTTTTTTGCCTCTAGCTCGTCAGGTTTCAACTTTGGAGGGAAAATCACCTTTATTAAAGCTGATCTGCATAAAATTTCCGACTAGTAAGTATTTTAAAAATTTTTGTACAACTCATGGGAGGGCTAGGTTGGAGTCTTGAAGATGAGACCCCACAAAAGCTGCATATGACACTTGAATGAAAAGACAAAAAATTCAAGCTTATCGTGTAATTTGGCAATTCAACAAACAATTCAACCCTTTTGCAAAGGAGAAATGGGATGGATGAAATTTAAAAATTGTCATTGCATCATGTCAACTAAATCCAAGTTAGTGCAAGAGGTAATTTTCACCTGTGAAAACTGAAATTTCTCACAGAACTTAGGATCAAGTCAAAATTATCTACATAATTTCATTTTCCTGTGAGGGGTTTGCTACAAATTGAAAAAAATGCACTTAAACTACTCGCCCTTGAAATAGAAAGAGATGTAGTGCAAAAATGTAAGGGTGAACATTTTTCGTCTGTCACTTGCAAGGAATTTTCAGCATGTAGTAGTACGAAAAATTTTCACCCTTACTTCTATTTCAGCACAAGAATCGTAATTTTTCAAAAAAATTAGTTAGGTAATCAATTGAATGCTGATTTTCTGTGCAAATTTTCAATTGAAATCGAAAATCCTCTTACCATCTATTTATTTTGTTTTTATAGGGCCTTGAAATATCTGAATCAAAAACTCAAAATTCCAACTTTTTTTCGAAAATAACGATTAGATATAAAAAAAATTCGGAGGGGGAAGAAATGAAAATTTTTCCATTAGATCTCTTCTGTTTTTAGTTGAGTTAGATTGTTTTTCAATTTATAGTAAATCTCAATGGAAATCTTGAAATTTTTCCAAGTTCAAAAAAGTGTGACAAAATTTCTAAAAGTCATCGTCAAGAAATTTCGTGACGGAATTTATGGGCACGAAAAATGCACAAAATTTTCAGATTGACGCCCTCCTCCCCTAAGACATATCCATTTTAAAATTGACCTGCAATATTGTCTTACAGGTGGTTCAGCAATGACGAATTTAAAAAAAAAATATGCTTTTTTGAATCAATTTTTTCATTTCAACTGGTTTGAATCATTGAATAATTTTTATTTCCCAACATATAGATTTAATTTTCTAATCTTTCATCGGAAAAGTAGATTTTCTTTTGAATTCCGAAAAATGGCAACGCTGAAGGTCGAAGGTTTTGTTTCTGCTTTACCTTCATAGTTCAGAGAATTGTTGAAATTCAAATTGCTTATTTTCAGCCACCTTTTATTTTTCCTACGCTATTTGGATTGGGGCTTGGTGAAAAACGACCATTTTTTCGTTAATTATTTTATACTTTGAGGATCTGTCACTTCTCCTTTGAGCTACAGAGGACCAAAATTTTGTATGGTGGGTTGCCCATTCAAAATGAACTGTTCGTGTGAATTTGGTCAAAACCTGTACTATATTTCTTCAATCTTTCGACCAGGAAATCCTCCCCTGGATTTTAATTTCTAATCCACGACCAAAAATATTCATCACCAAAATATTTTCTACAGAATTCGGAATCTTGGAAAGAAGCGTTGAAATTTCAACGCAAAAATTCCCACTGGATTTTTGTCTGTAGTTTAGCTAGAAAAATTCAATTTGTGGCAAAAAATTTCCCTATGAATTTTCGAGTTTGTTCGAGAAAAAATTTTTCATCGTCAAAAAATTGCTTACTTAGATATTACAATGATATCAATGTATTAAGCTCGTATCTACATGATTTTAGCTCAATAACGGCTCAATAGTGAGCAATACATTGTCACAGATGAATATAGTTACAGGTCTGTCCGACCGTGTTTTCCTCCAAAAAAATTTATTCTATTTATCCTCGAAATTCCAAATAAACCTTTAGCTCAATAACATAGAAACTTTATAACCTAAAAGACTTGCCTTTAGCTAATAAAAAGCATAGAACAGGTACCTTCTTCAAACACTCTATAAACATCGAAACACTTCTGGAGCTCTTCGCTAATTACAGCGTAAATCGACGCTTTTAACATATTCCTCAAACGAGAGGATAAAATTCGGCCCGAAGATTCGATGTTCTGGCAAAACTATCCCAATACCATTTAGAGTTGAAACTGTCACAAAGTTTATACGCGTATTTACCTTAAATACGAACGAAGGGACGCTTCTAACTCTACCTAAGCCGGAGAAGGAAAGAGCAAGCAGGCATTTCGAGCACACAGGCGAAGGGACACCGCCATCCAACGTATAAAATGAGAAATACTACACGAGATATTCGGGCTCGCAGAGCGAGTAGAATAATCATAAAGGTAATTTGTTGTCTGAAACAATTTAACATCAGCTCGTTGTACGTACACTACACGTTCGGCGTTTGACATTTTCTAGACGAGTTAAATCAATTTTAAACGAGATGTTTGAAACATTAATTATTGAAATTTTACTCGTCGTTATACGAGACTGACGCGGCGTGTTTTTCGAAAGCTCTCGCCCCCCTTCAACGCCGTCATCTCGCATCTACAAATCCTGGTGACTTTGGTCGTCTACCGTACGTACGATAAAGGCTTCGACGTCGGTTTTTGAAATCGTATCCGAGATAGGAGGCACGAGGCGGCAGCAATTTCACGATATTCGAGAAATATACACGGTATAAGCGGATTACGGCGCCACACTCGGCTCTCGACTCGACTCGACGTTCTGTATATTTCATAGATGCTTTCGAAAAGCTTTGGCTGTTGCTTGCGAAACGTTAATTAGGCCGCGAAAATATTTTTCCTAGTGTATAAAGAGATTCGCTCTCTCGCGACATTAACTATATTATGATAATGGAACGCCATGCCATGCCGCAGAGTTAATTAGTGTCGTAGGTTTTTCTTCTTTTTTTTTTTTACCATTACCTGAACCGAAATTATTTAGTTCAAGAGGCGGCAACCGTGTACCTACTCGTGGAAGCCATCGTATTGATGGGAAAGATGCACGGAGGCCTGCTGTTATACGTAATTGTTCTTCTCGGTGGAAAAAAATTATATGGATATTCGACGCTGGACGGTGCGGTAGCAGTAGATGCAGGTATTGAGGTAATGGTCAAGAATGCTGGAAATTAAAAACGACTATAAACTTTGCTTCTCGTATAATTTAAATTTATTCGTAATTAGAAAATTAAAGAGTAGGTACTGATTTTAATAGATATACTTTTGTGTATTATATTTGCTGACTGAATGAGGCGAGGTGAGAAAAATGTGAGGAAAAATTCGACATGTGAGGTGCCTTATTGATGTGTTCCTTAGGTACGATGAAAGGTCTCCTAACTCTATAATATTGGGAAGGGTTTCAATTGGTGAAATAATTTCATCTATTTTAAAATTCCGCTTGAATTGTGTAACACATCTACGAGTATATCCTTCAATATTATGTACTTTTGAATTTGATAAACGGGTTTCTGTCAGGGCCATAATTTTAATATGAGGAATTAAGAAATCTGTAATTAAATCTTCGTTATGAGCTTTCAAATTTAGAACATTCAATGTAAGCATAGATAAATCTGTTAAATCAGCAAGTGTAAGGAATTCTCCACAATCATCACTTATAGTTCGTAATGTATGCTTTTCAAGTCTAGAAAATTCATTCAACAATTCAGTATTACATTTTCCTTTTGAATGATAAAATGTATGGTCTGAGTGTTTGTTGGTCAAATAAAGTCCATCAAGTGATGTAGCACGAGAAAGGGCAACGTAAACGAGTTGTTGATCATGATATTTATCATATTCATATAGGGTAAGACTTCCTATACGTACGCACTGCCTATTACTTTAGGAAGTTGTCGAAGATCTCCGCAGAATATAATATTAAAACCACCGAATGGTTTATCAAAATTCATGCTTATTTGTTGAAGTCTGGAATTTATAATTACCAGCAGATCAGCACTGATCATACTAATTTCGTCAATAAATATTATACATTTGTTTTTGAACTCGCATCTAAATGAGTATAAAGATTCAATAGAAAGACCATAATCACATCTAGTTAGAGAAATCCTGAAAGCTGAATGAACTGTTGTACCATTGATTGCTGTTGCAGCTTTTCCTGTAGACGCACACGCAACAAAAGAATTGTAAATTGAATTGTGATTTTGAGTGAACCGATTGTATCTTTCCATTAATAATTTTATAGTTAATGTTTTTCCACATCCAGCGAGTCCAGTTATGAAAATTTGCAGTGGATCAGAATTTATATCAGAAAATAAACGATGAATTGATGCTAAAATCAATTCTCTTTGTCGTTGGTTAGTCATTCTCATCGCTTCGCAGTACTCTTCACTAGACATAACATTTTCACGTTTACGAATTGTTGAGTATACTTGTGTTATGTTATCTAATTTAAATTTAACGTCATCATCGTTAGACATGATTGAATGCAAGAAATCTTCTGATACTTCTCTGCTTTTCAAGAATGTTTCGTGATTTTTTTTTAGGGTCTTCTTCTTGATTAATACATTACATAACTGTTTACAATATTCTATTGTTTTCTCAAGATCAATATTAGATTCAAATTCTTTTCATCGATTCAAAATCAAAATTTCGTTATCATCATAAATTTATAAAAATTTATTACGATCTAATATAAGGTGTAGTGGGGTAATTGCAAAATTGGGGTAATTGCAAAATCGCGACCTTCTGGCCGTTAGGTTCAATTTTGGACCCCAACACCTAAAGGGGGTTATAAGTACTAGTGTCTAGCACAACATGACGCAATG